>JAMQGT020012958.1:0-86194 GCA_024447675.2 Pterophyllum scalare | reverse complement strand
GTTATGTGCATCCTTATTGGTTCAGTTACGTATTGTTGCCCCAAACCATGACAGAGCCTTCACTGTGTTTTACACATGGCTGTAGACACTCAAGGTCGTACCTTTCTCTCGACCTCCTCCATACATACCTAAAGTTATTTGAACCAAAAGTTTTAAGTGTGGATTCATCACTCCATCAGATTTGTTGCCACTGATTTTCAGTCCTGTTTTTGTGTAACTTGGCATACATCAGCTTTTCCTCCCTGTTTCCCTTCATTAAAAATGGCTTCTTGACAGTCACCCTTTGACTGAGACTGTTTCTGAGGAGGCTTCTGCAAACAGTCTCATCAACTGAAGGGCCAGCTGCGTATTCTTTACCTGTTTTTTTAAGGATATGACTTAAAGTTACTGTTCATCTGCTATAGATTTCTTTCTTTTTTTTTAGGACTGACACTTCTTCTTTTGGCCCCCATCTTGTCCAAGTTTCTGTAAGGACATATTGCACATCATGCCAAGATATGCCAAATTTTCTTTGAACTTTGAAAGCAGAGCTATTGCTCCTGACCACTTTAAAATTTACAGGAACGTCTGGCTCCTTGGAAGCAAAATAGAAAGAACTGAGTGGAGGCTCCAGACTTTGGTAGAGTACTGTTAGAGCAAGAAAACAAGACAAGGGGGTCTGTTTTTTGACTTTACTGAACAATGCTTAACTTGGGAGCAAGTCACCCCCATAATTCAAAGCTTTGGATGAGATATCATCTGCAATATTTACTCTGGTGTCTTTTACAGTCAGCTCCAGCCTCCAGTTCTACCACAGATGGGCTTGTAGCCTCACAGCTACAGCACAGGGTGAACGAGTCCTCACCAGGCAGAGGGGACCAGATGTGTCAAGTGGTTGAGCTCAGGGCACAATAGGCCCCCCGGGGCACGTTGAAGAGCCTTGGTGAGGACTGGACTTGGGATCTCTCCATCACCACCCCTCACACCCCCTTCCCTCTCTGGCTGGGGCTTTTCCTGGGCAGCGTGGCACAGTGTGTGGCCTGGCCCCAGGCCAGAGCCACTAGCCTGCCAGGCTCCCTCCCCTGAGACCGAAGACAAAGCTGGGACACAGCCAGGCACTCCACGCTCTCCATTTATCTCTCCATCATTCCCCTCCTTCTCTTGCAAGACTCTTTTTCTTCTCAATCGTTAGATGTTATTTTGTCTCTTCTTTTATCCTTTTTTGTCATATCATTCCATGTTTTTTTTTTAACCTGAATATTTTTTCTCTGTTCTTTTTATGCTATGCCATGTATTTCCTTTCAATTGTTTATGTCAGTCTTTCTGCACCATCTCTAATCTCTTGTTGCTCACACAAATCATTTCACACATACTTATATACCCCAAGTCATTGTTGTTACACCTGCACATACGTTTGGGCCAGTGGGCAAGACTAAACACCCCACATCCACACACACACAGGTGTACAGGTATCAACACTTCCAGGTAAACACTCACACAACTTTTCAAATCACTTTACTTCTTTACTTCCTGAAGCCCTCTTAAACACAAGTCTCCTATATAAACAGGCATATAGCCGAACTTGACAGAGCCCCTTCCCACACCCACGCATACACCTCCTCCCTTCCTCTCTCTGTGGTGTGTGTGTGTGTGTTAGTCGTCATCCTGCCGCTGTGTGTGGCCTCCACATCAAACCAGCTGCTGTACCCAATAAAGGCTAGTGCTAGCTAACCAACTAGCATGTATTATTCTGATAGTGTGTGCGTCTGCGCGTGCTCACTCCATCCTTCACAACCACCCACGGTGCTGCCACCAGCAGCTCTGGTTGACTCTGTAACTTTAATAAGATCAGTGATTTATTTTTTTGTCTTTACAGCTCGCTTCATTAGACCCATTTCATCATTCAGGTTTGATGTATATGCTCTCTCTCACTGGTGCTTTGAATTTGTCTCACTCCCCCATTCTGCAACACAGAAATTTTTTTTCACACCTTCCATTTTTTTACTCGTTCCTTTTCGTTATTCTCTCGTCCTCTCTTTTTCAGTCTAATAACTTATTATTCTCATAATGATTGTGAACCACAACCTTCACCCAAGCTGGAGTATAGAACTTTTTTTTTTAAACTCATTACAGATTGCAATAATGTTCTTTTTAACCCTATAAACCATGGTGACTCAGTGGTTATTGACTTATAGCAGAAGTGCGTTCTCTGGCTCGAACCCATGTTCTTCCTGTGTTGTGCACATTTTCTTAAGAGCTTCAGCTTCTCCTGTCATCTGAAATGCTAGGTTAACACTGCCTGTGTTTGCCCAGGATGGTCTTCCAAAAGAAATTCTTAAGAGTTTGATGTCCGGTTAAATAATGACTATTACAACAAAAAAAAAAAAGTCAGATGGACTGAAACATAATGTCCCAGAGGTGTTCTATTGGATTTAAGTCAGGTGAGCTTGGGGGCCAGTCAGTGGTATCAGTTCCTTCATCCTCCCGGAACTGCCTGCATACTCACGCCACATGAGGTCAGGGATTGGGCCCACTGCACCAGCTTAGGGTCTGACAATCATGCTCTCATCTGTGAAAAGCACAGGGAATCAGTGTTGGACCTGCCAATTATGGTATTTTATGGCAAATGCCAGTCAGGTTTTTGGTGCTGGGGAGTGAGTACAGGGCCCATTAGAGGAGGTCGGGCCATCCTCATGAAGTCTGCAGATGCCGGTCCTGGCCACGGCCCTGTCCAGCTCTCCTAGAATAACTGCCTGTCTCCTTGAATCTCCTCCATGCTCTTGAGACTGTGCTGAGGGACACAGCAAACCTTCTGGCAAAGACACATATTGATGTGCCATCCTGGAGGAGTTGGACTACCTGTATAACCTCATGCTACCAGCAGTGACACTGACCCCAGCCAAATGCAAAACTAGTGAAAAAAACAGC
Source organism: Pterophyllum scalare (assembly GCA_024447675.2). Classification (NCBI taxonomy): domain Eukaryota; kingdom Metazoa; phylum Chordata; class Actinopteri; order Cichliformes; family Cichlidae; genus Pterophyllum; species Pterophyllum scalare. Next base: position 83,287 of record JAMQGT020012958.1, on the reverse strand, counting down.
GACAGTCCAAGATGAGGAGGGAAAAATGTCAGTGGCCTCCATCTGTAAGACCATTCCTGTTTGACAACCACCCCCTCTGCAACTGAACTGACAAGATTAATATCCCAGAAGTCTGACTCGATGCTGTACTCCAATTCATTTTTTTGAGCAGTTTATGTTCACATAGTGGCACTAGAAAATATGACAGTGTGCCCTTAGAGTTTGGCAAATGTCAACATTTACATCACACCTGTCCATGTAAATGTTGTAACCATGTGTTGGCCCTTGCATTCATCTGCCTGGCGATGCACATTTAAGATTTTGGTTGCACACTGCATTATACCTGATCCTTTTTATAATAGGAGCTACTTTGTATGGGCAAATAGATGTATTTGAGCAATCGTCACAGCTCCCTGGACAGCTTTGAATGTGGCTGTGTGAAACAGGTACCAACTTCCTTCAGAGTAGCTGCTTAGTAGAAACCAGTCTGTTAACTGTGAAAGAAGAAGAAAAAAAAACAACCCTCAAACTGAAACCATTTTAATTAAGTATAATTTCTTACATTTTAGTAAATTAATGGTTTGCAGACTCAGACCCATGCGCACTCGAACAACTGTCTCTCGGCCCACGTTCCTCCTGTGAACTGATGTGGACATCAGGGTTTTATCCCCTGCTCTTCGGCCTCTCCTCACAACCTCATTCAGCCCGTGTAACCCTCAAATACTTGATCAATAATTAACACATTAACACAGAGACCAACAGTTTAATTGTGTGTGTGTAGTAAAATAAAATGTGTTACAGTTAAAATGAGTTGAATTATATATTTTCATATAAAAAAGTGCAGGTCGAATCTAATGTTGTGCATTTATACCTAACATTGTATGCAGGGGTGAAAGTAAGCCGTTACGGTCCGGTACTGCGTACCACTAAAAGATTCTGCGCCGGTACGCAGTACCGGCAAGAGTTGGAGCGGCTGTCTGCTGTAAAGCCCTCATTCAGAACCGGTCACGGCTGCACTTTGGGTCAGAAAAGATCCTCTAGCAATAAGCAGTCTAAAACACGACTTAATCAGTTAACAAATTGCTTTTTTTTTTCTCATTTCAAACTGTTTCTGAACTGTTCGTGCTATGCTGGAGCCTCAAGTCTCTAGCTTCTCTCCCCTCGGCGATCGAGGTTTTCGTCAATGGATAGCAACGTCCCGTAAGCGGGACAGATGTAGTGCATTGTATATGGCAGGCTAGACCCTCCTATTTTGACTGACACCTCATTCGGCCAATCATGTAACTGGCTGCACCAAAATCAACCGAAAAGCTACGTAGCGCCCCCTGGTTATTATTGGCTCTGGAAAACCCATTTCTTAATATGATTGGCCGAATGAGGTGTCAATCAAAATGGGAGGGTCTAGCCTTCCATATAAAATGCACTACATACAGGACAAGACCCGGCCAGTTAACAGGCAACGACATGGGTTTTCCAGAGCCAATAATAACCAGAGGGCATAGCTTTTTTTACGTGATTTTTTTCCCCACACTTATCCTTATGTTTTTGCTATTGTTTCCGTCTTTTTAATGGCAGTGCCTCCAGAAGGGGGTGGCATGGCCTCAGTTCACCCATCTCCCCATGCTTGTTTGTTTGTTTCTTGGATGGGTGTTCTGTTAACTGTAATTTCCCCATTGTGGGATTAATAAAGTATCATTCAAGATGCAAGATTTTGGTTCGGCCAGTTAACAGGTTAAAGCGTTCACTGCTACGTTTAATGTCGGTCTGCTTGTTACAAAATATCCCAATTAAAGGCAAAGAGAGATTCACTAATTGCGTTTCATGTTATTCTGCTCAATTTCAACAACTCAGCATAGCTCGAAAACACTGCTTATGACCAGAGATTTCATTTACGCTACATGAGTGCGCATTCACCTCCAAAACACAGTGGTTGCCAAAGGGATTGAGGTTTGAGAAAGTTTGGTGGTTATTTCTTTCCAGAATTGGATTGAAGTATTGGTGGACAGACCAGAATGAATGGAGGTGGTCATGAGTTGTGTTAAGTGTACAGTGTGTGCAAACATCTCAGTTCCTTAACAACAAAAATTCTAATTTCTGCCTTATACAGGCGCATATATAAAAATGTGTATATATATTGTGTGTGTGTGTATATGTATGTATATATATATATATGTGTGTGTGTGTGTGTGTTTTTGTCATAGTACCGGCAAGAATTTAAACCGCTTTCACCCCTGATTGTATGTCACCCTGACTTTATTGGGAACACTGTCAGCACAGACTCGGACAGCACTGATTTCAGATCAGTTTTAAAATTACTTTACAAAGTGTATCTACAGGTCTTCTTACATCTTACATTTAACATAGTTTAACCTGTAAAACTGTGTTTACAGATCTCTGCAGCAGAGTCCCTCACTCAAGGGCATGCTTACCTATTAACTCTGTGTGTGTGTGTGTGTGTGTGTGTGTGTGTGTGTGTGTGTGTGTGTGTGTACAGGGGAGGTAGTCTTTTTAATTCCATGCAGTGTTTGAAGTTTCTACTTGGTTGGCTCAAAACTTTAACATCAAACAGCCAGGTCACCCACTCTGCCTTCATCTTTGTACCCTTCTCCTCCTGTCAGCTCCCCCACCCCTCTGTGATCTGATGAAAGTAACACGGGAGTGTCCTGCAGATAAAGTGTGAGCAACTCAGATTAGACATGCAGGCGTCCCTCACACGTGCACACAAACAAGGATATTGGGGGCAACAGGGAGAGCATAATTTGCAAACAGTGTTTGTCCAGTGAAATGAGACAATGATTTTATGGAGCTGCGCACATTCAAAACAGTGTGTGCATGTGTGAAGCTGGTATAGCCTGTTGTTTCATCATCACTCTGTAACCGTGTTTGACACACAGGACTATTTTTACCCTACAGTCAGGCCCGTAGCCCGTTAGATGACTCACGAGTCCTTGTGCGCGAAGCGTGCGTGTGCACACAGAACTTGAGGATTTCCACTGAGATGCACGTGGTATTGAAAAACTCGCAGGTTTGATCACAACCAAGATGTGCATTTACTTCTGTTGCTATGGTGTCAGTTTGCATGGATTGTGTGTGTGTGTGTGTGTGTGTGTGTGTCTGTGTCTGTGTGCCTGTGTCATGTGTCTCAATGGCAGACAATGAACAGCTGCATGTGGCTTGTGTTTGTGTATCTGACAGCAGCTGGCCCCTCTTTCTCTCCTGTCTGGACTCATTGTGAGACCTCCTCCTCGTTTTCTAGCTATCAGAGCAACGACCATATATTTAATGCACACACAGACGCACACACATCACATTTACTACATTCACTTTGTTTCTTGATATAAGAGGAACCAGATGCAACGCCACACATGCACGTGCTTGTGATCTTTAAACTGGCGTGTGTCTTTTTGTATTATGTGTGTCTGCCAATGTCCTTGTGTGTCCTTTATTCTTGGGTGTTTCTGTATACTTCTTGTGAGCATGCTGTATGTCATCATACTGTACAAGATCACGAGTAAAGTTTGTGTGTGTGTACTTTGTCTCCTGGTTACGGTGCTCTTTGTTTGTTTGTTTGTTTTTTTCTTAATTTCCACTCTTTTTTTTTTTCGTTTGTTTTTGGCATGCTGACTCAGCTTATCTGAAGAATTAATAGGGTGTGTATTGCAGAACCGGCAAAGTTTAATATGGTCTGTGTGCTTTCTGGGCTCATATTCATGGCCCAGTGAGCCAACAGTCTCTAACCACACTCTGTGTGTGTGTGTGTGTGTGTGTGCGTCTGCTGTGATAGCATTTTAACAAGTCATTACAGCATATGTGTTGGCAGAGGCATGCTAGAAAAGTATTTACTGTATATGTGCTCTATAGGTGCACTGAAGGGGGCGTGCATGCTTATGTGTTGGTGCGCACCCATGTATACAATGATGTATTGACCTTGTCTCTCATTGCCAGTTCCCAGAAGGTTGATGAATAAATAAAGGCGTGACGCCTTCCCAGTGAGCCTGTGTCTGCTGCTGGCAGGACAGAATGACACGACACACACACACACACACGCACATAAGCTCGCTGCCACTCTGTTTGCAAACCCATGTTTGCACAGTGGAATAATGTTGGTACTCTGCAACACTCTGACCCAGTGTCCTACCTTTTCTGTGCCTCTGCATTCATGGCCATTTCTTGGATGTGTATTTGTGGGTTTGCTTGGCAAACTGCCTGGGTTCTCACCCTCTCCTGGTGGCCTTTTTGTTTCATAGCCTGCTTGGTCAGGTTTCCAAATTGCATCCAAGGCTTCTGGTATAGATTTTAGTTCGAAATTTAACACTGAGCAGATCTACTTGCAGGAAACTCTGTCATAGCCTGTTCTTGAAACACTGTGCAGATAATACCTTTAGCAGTAGTACTGCAGATGCAAAAAACAAAAAAAAACCCAAAAATCACTAAACACCTTTTAGGTTAGGGTATCGTGTAAAGACTTCTCTCAACTGGCTAATGTTTTATGTTTGTAAGCGAACCATCAAGAGAACACTGTATAACAGTGGTGTGTGTGGCAGGGCTACAAGGAGAGATCTACTGCTACCTGTCTGTAGCTAAAGATCATCTGTTTAAGCCAGAATGCTGGTGAAACAATATTTTGTGGATGGATAAAACCAAAATAGAACAGCTTTTGTTGTCAATGAGAAAAGGAAAACACTGCATTCCAGCAAGAACCTCATCCCATTGGTAAAACATGGCAAAACATTTTGGGGCATAATTAAGGGTTAAGTTCATTTTTAAACACCGCTGTAACTAGTACACACACACACACATACAGAGCAGTGGGAGTGGTCAATAAGATGAAGTCAGACCACTGCTGAGGTCATAAGGTTTAGAGCTCCGAGGGGTCAAAAGTTAGGCCAGACAGTCGGGCTTCTGCACGTGCCCAGAGCAGGTGTCCTAGCAACCAGGCAGAGGGAGGGAGAGGTTACAAATCCACAATAGAAGAAATGTGTGTAAGCAGTGAGGGACACACACAAACATTCTCTCACACACAGCTATAGCACCACTAAACAGCACATGCTGCACCATGTTGAACACAGTCGTGGGATTCTGCTTTTCAGCTTGATTTAGTGCTGTTGCGTCATTTGGTCATCTCCACCCTCTTCATTTCACTGCATTCCATCTTCTAATTAGTAGTTGTAACAAAAAACCATTCATTGGAAAAACAGCTTCGCACACAGCATATTCATGCAGTCACAAAATATACCTTCATACAATCAGCGATTAAAAGCTGGACGGCATATTTGGCTCTAACTTCCCCCCGAAATGTTTAAGAATCAAGCACACTTGGAGGGTTTCAACTCACCACAAGTTTCCAATTCAGTGAATAATCTGCGCACACACGTTTAACTTTTTCACATGGCGAAACATGTTTATTCTTCCCTACTGTAACATTGATTTGTGGAGGAAAACTGTTTGGGTCTTATGAGGGTCTGGTTGGTGTTTGTGTTTATTTCTTTCACTAAAGAAACAAGCCTGACAAACTCGAGTTGCATGTGTTACTGACTTCAGGGCTTTGGCCTTGTGAGTAGCTTGTGTATGACATGGGTTCAGTTCGCCTTTCTGGGGAATGATAGAGTCTCTTTCTGTTTTGTTCTTGCAAATTTGTGAGCAGTAACTTTACCTGTTCCTAGCCATACCTACTGTAAAGTGGATGCCAGCAGGGATCATTTGCTATAAGAAGCCATGCAGCGTTTAGAGAAGCTCAAGTTTCAGTGCACAACAAGTCGTGTTAGCAGTGCTCATCGAAACCTGTATAAAATCTGTTCTTCAAACAGAAAGTTCATCTTACCTTTCTGTTTGAAATCAAGCCAAAAAATTTTTTAATCCTCAGCACATAGATTTCTTTGGCATTGATTAGATATGTCCCTTAAATGCCTTCTTGTGTAAATATTGCTTAAGGTGCCCTGTGAAATTACTTTAGCATCGCTCCAAGATTTCCTGTGGTACAGAAAACTCCTCTGTTCTGTTTGACCTGTGTGTTTATTTTTAGGATCCAGTGTTTGCATCACACTCCTTTATTTACAGTGGGTGAAGTTACACATTTAATCTGTAGAGCTGCTCCTTTTTTCCCCCCGCATTGACTTGGTGCGTGTCCTGGAACTTGAAAATGATCTTCACCTTTAGGAGAATTCATTCAAATTGTGGCACGTGTGCACCAGTCATTTCTGTGGAAATTCTGGTCACTGACTTAGTTGTGTCTTGGGGTTTTGTGGTCTTCCACCTATTCATGTTTAGTCATGTGCAATCGGTGCAGTGACTGCTAACTCATAACAGTGGGTTATACGCTGGGGTTCTATTATATCTGTAGTGTATCTCTATCATCTTTTCCTAATGGCTTACAATCCCAACTGTGACGTATCACACTTTAGTTACGCTTCGTCCACTTTTGACATTTATCTTCATCTTTTTTCTTTTTTTTTTTTTGGATCTATTACCCAGAAAGTTTTACAGTGACCTTTCTGCTAGGCCAGGGGTGGCCAACTCCAGGCCTCGAGAGCCGGTGTCTGCAGGTTTTAGATGTGTTCCTGATCCAACACACCTGAATCAAATATAGAAGTCATTAGCAGGACTCTGGAGAACTTGACTGCATACCGAGGAGGTAGTTCAGCCATTTGATTCAGGTGTGTTGGATCAGGGACACATCTAAAACCTGCAGGACATCGGCTCTCGAGGCCTGGAGTTGGCCAGCCCTGTGCTAGGCTTACCTTCGGCAGGTACAAACATTGTTAAAAGTGCTTTATATTTATTTAATGGGTATCTAAAAAAAATTTCACACACCTCTGCTTTAAGTTTATCTTTTCTTTGACAATCAGAGGAACTTGCATATAGTTTTTATAAAGGTGCATTTTTGTTAGTTTTGGTTTTGTTTTTCATTTTAACAGAATATGAGCACATACAGTTCATAGAAAGTGGACATCTTTGATGTGGGCTCTCTGGTGTATGGTCTCAGTAGTCTAAGTGAGTTATAAATTCCTTCATGCCCTGTCTACGACCCTGCCAGATACTCTTTACACACATATAATGAGTTGTCCCTTTTGAGGTCAGGGCTGCACACATCAAAGTAAGTCAGCAGCCACGTCACTCCATATGTGCTGGCAGTTTTCTGTTTCCACGTCATACTTGAAAACAGTCCCATAGTAATTCTTTAAATGTCACTTTTCTAATTCTATGTGGTGTGTATTCTGTGACAGAGCTGCCGGGTTCAAGTTGAACTTGATTATGATCACAAAGAAGAATGTGCACAAATTGGAGAGCAATGTGCACTGTGCCCAAAAAGACACTGTGGTAATTATTTACTTTATTCCCTTGTGTACACAAAAGATTACAGTTGAACAGAAACAGAGTTGCCGAGAAACTTGTCTGTGGAATTTTCCGTGGGTTCCCTCCAGCTTCCTCCCGCAGTCCAAAGCCATGCAGTTAGTGGGGTTAGGTTAATTGGTGATTCTCAATAGCCCATAGATGTGTACCCTGTCTCTCGCCCTATGGCAGGTGGGATAGACTCATGTTACGACATTAATACAACGATTAACTGTGATAAAATGGGGAAAAATCACAATCTGTTACCATCTACTCCATATTGCAGAGAGATGGGTTGCACTTGCGTTGGTGCAGAGTGACTCAAAGTGTCTGTGTTTATAAATTAGATGGCAGTTGTTTGTAGACCTTTGCCAGTCTGAGAGTGATTGCAGTCAGTCTGAGTCGGACCGTGATTGTTTGGAGACAGGTTGCCTCACACCAGGCAACCTGTGCGGTTGAGGTTGCTGCATGCTTGACTTGTCTACTTCTGTTTGTCACTTGCAATCGGTCTCCGACAGCAACAATTTAAAAAGTTAAGAATTCATTGCAGTCAACAAGCAACTCCAGTCAACCCCCTCATCCCCAGTTACAAGGAGATTGCCATCCTGTTTTTACTCTAATGTGACTTAGCCATTATGATATTAGCCGCTGTGAATTCAGACCTTCAGTCTACTTGCGGCCTGCTGTCACTTTGACGTCATGCATGCACATAGGTCCACATCAGCATGCATGTGTACACAGTAGGCTATCCTGTCTCTTACAACTCTTCATCGCTAATTATTTAAGCAGTAAAATATGAGAACAGTTACAATTCCTTGAACCTGTATCTCTCTTGGCCTAACCACCACATGCCCACAGTCAATGATCAGAGGCTATACATGTAGATTTATTCACCATTTGAATAATGTGTTATAATGCCGTAATTCTAAATCAGTAATTTGACATGAATAGGTGTAGAAACAGGTGCCTAAGACAAAAAACATAATTCAAGCTGGTAAGATGTCATCACGACGGCACACAAAAGAGACAAGAGCAGATTGGACAGAGAGGCAACAGAGATGATAGCATATGTATGGATAAAGATAGAAAACTAATTTTAAAAAAGCAGAGTTAGGCTGGGTGTTGATTCCTCTAGGAGTAATGGTCCCAGGTGTGGGAGATGAGGGGAGACAGGAAGGATGAGGGAAGGCGAAGGAATCTAGGTCCCCATATGCCATATGATGTCCCCTCTTTTCTTCTCTCTCTCTTTTACGCCCATTCATTTCAGGCTTTGCACAGACTCAGTGAGACATGCTGATCTTAGATTGCCTTCATTCTGTTTGTGCATCTTCCTCGCCGTTCTGTCTCTCTGTCTCTCTCTCTCTCAGCATCTTTACTAGCCATTATAATCCACTGCAGGTTAAGTGAGGTGACAGTGGAATTGAGTGGGTGGTGGTTTGGCGATGGAGTGACTGCGTGGCTGTTTGCATATGCTTTTGTGTGGATTTCAGTAAGCTTCATGATTTGTCCTCACAGTCTAAGGTGTGTTTAGTGGGGATTTCTATTTGCTGTTCTCTTTGTGGATACGGATTTCAGCATTTGTTTCTTTTCTTTCTGTTTAACTTGTCCCACGTTTACATTGCTTGTTGTCTGCATGTGAAATTCTCTCTAAAAGCTACAGCAGGTCTGGTTGTTAAAGTGGAGGGGTTTTTTTTTGTTTGTTTTTACAAGTTTTCCTCTGCTGCACAGATTTGTGAGTACATTGCAGGGCCACGTATCCCCACCAGTGTTTCCTTCCTTGGCCACAGTGCAGAAACATGCCACGGGTTGAAAGGACACGTCATCTAAAAATAGCCGCTAAACTCAATCACCCCTCCCTTGAAGCAGCCCCACTCTGGCTGGATGATCACCTCCCCAATCACTGATCTCTCCACCCCAGCATGAAATGCAGGCTGCTTCCACTGTACATTCCACCCAGAGGAATGAGCCAACCCCCTTGTAAATTAGAGAGAGGGGGACTGTCATTGTTTTCTGCCAAACAAAGGCGGCTAACAAACAGGAGCAGAACAACTTCCAGCCAGTGGTTAGTTTGGCTTAACAGCCAAGGGGCCTGCTGCTGCGTCACAAGGTTGGAGTGCCTCAAGGATCCGTCCCAGGGCCTCTTTTTACTTTCTTTTTTCCCCTCGCTATTATAGCTATGTGCATGTAAGTGGGCCCTCAGGCTGTTGTCAGGCAGTTCACGGGAGCTGTTGTGAGCTAGCCTGGCTGACTGTGTCTACCTACATATCTCTGTTCCCTAAAGAAGCAGAAAGAACGAAGAAGAAAAGGCAGGAGACTGGGGAATGAGGAGTGGGCTTTCAACAGAGGGATCCAGTGAATTCCTTGACGTGTGTAAAACATGTCCGCAGGGGGAATTACAAGCACAGCAAGATTCACAGACTTCCAACTTCTTAAACCAACACTCCCTGTCCTCTTCCCCCCGCACCATTCTCAGGCTCCACTGCCACCCCACCCCCCATCCCCCCGCTGCTTGGCCCAGGAGTAGTTAAAGCCAAGGGATAATCTGTAGAGGAATTCCAAAGGCAGGAATCCAGGGATTATCCAAAAGAAGAAAATGGTAGATGGTGGAATTATTTAGGGTTTACCTGAAATCATTGCTTGGGTTTTGTGCTTTGAGATTTAAATTTGCCAAGGCTTGATTGATTTTTAGTTAGAAAATAAGGTGCATTTATAGTGCTCTCACTGTGTTAAAGTCAACTTCTGGAAGATTTAGGAGTTTCCTAATGCAGACAGAAGGCAGTTGATTTAAGGAGAGTTAAAACCAGTTGTTTTTTCTGTTGGATATTCTAATTTTAAAAAATCATTAGAAGATAAAGGAAATAAATAACACTATTTTAACCAACACTGGACAATGGGATGTTCTTATAGTTTTATAATATTTCAGTGCTTATTTCTGACTGATTTACATTTCTGGGTTACCAAGTCTGACACTGAGTAGCATCTCAATCATTATTAGTATTAAATATGAGCACAGGTAATAGTGATATTCTCTTTCATCAAATAGAAATAATTGATTGCTGAGTTGTTGTTTGCTAATTAGACATCATATGACCATTAGAGTCAGTGTGGGTCAGGCCGAGATAATGCTGCCATTGTATGACCAGCAGATTCAATCAGGATCAATTCAATTAACTGAAAACTGTTTTTATAAACTGGAAATTGTAGAACGAGTTGATTTTTAATTTATTAGTCCTACCATATTAAATGTGAGTATTTGCTGCCTTCACTCTTTATTTCAGTGCAGGTTTTGGACTGTGGGCTGGATAAAATGATCATTACTTATTGTGACTGCAAATATTTCAGATAATTTTTGACAACAGATTATAATCAGAATAATTAATAATGAAATAATCTTTAATTACAACCCCAGTGAGGTGAAACTAAGACTGTGGGTATTTGCACAAAGCTCTCTGTGTTGTAGTGAAATCATTATTGCTCTTTATTACTTTACTTGACCTCCAGTATTTGGCAGAGAAAATCCTTTGCTGTTCCTTGTGTGGCTGCAGTAAATATAGGCTGGCAGCAGAGCAGTGTTCTGTTACACTATCTGTGTATGGCTGTTATTGTAAACAGGCTACATCTTTGGGGCTTAGCTCCTCCTGTCCTACTTAGCTGGTCGATAAACAGGCTTTAGCTTTAATTATGTGATGTCTGATATTGCACGTTCTTACATCATGCTGGTATCTTGTTTATGTGTTTTGTCTAGGCCTATGTTATTTTGTGCATGCGTGTGTGTTTGTCCATCACTATTTCTCCAAGCCTCTGCCTGTGTGTGTAGTTTGGATATCTGAGGATATAATAACCGTGGGTGTATGTCTGGCAAGTGTAATCGCTGCCACTCTGTGTAGCTGGTCAGTGTGTGTGTGTGTGTGTGTGTGTGTGTGTGTGTGTGTGTATTTTCATATTTACATTGAAGATTACATCATCTCCTGTGTTTTGTTTTGGGTTTTTTTGTTTGTTTTTTAATGTCAGGACACATTTTCTGCTATAGTTTCATCTTTGTAGTTTTAAGTTAATACATATAATTTTGTGTGTGTGCGCACGCGCGTGTGTGTGTGTGTGTGCCATGTGTTTTAGTGTTTGCAGGCTATGGAGAGATGATGGACCTCCTTTACTGTTAATTTAATTTACTTACTTGTAAAATATTATACCCAATCCAACTTCTTTTGTATGAAGTAGAATATGAATGGATACGTTCTATTTGAACCAACACTAGACATCCCGTTGTCCATTCAAACATAACATACATGAGTAGCACAAAATATAAGGACTGTTAAAGGTAGCGCAGTTCTGTACTCCACCTAGTCCACTAGTTACCTCAACAATAAACAAAAACTTAATTTATCATCTTTTTGACCACCAAAATTGAAATTTACAAACTTCATAAAAGTGAGTGAATTGTATTAGATTTTCTCTCACCCCAGCAGTATCATTGAGTGTCGTGTTCGCTGAAATTTTAATACACTAATAAAATTATTGGATCTGAATTTAATATTTTTATTTATAATCTCTAAACTATGTAAGTCTTTGCCAGTATTATTTAGGCTTTTTGCCAGAAAACAATCAAGGAAACACTACTGTGCTTCATACAAGTTGTATAATCAACAAAGGTCCAAGAATGGGTCTATAAAAAAAAAACAACAAAAAAAAAACGTATCTGATTTCAATTTGGCCACTTTCCCCATCAGAGTCTTCTTGTCATGTCAGTCCTGACATCTTTGTTTGCCACTGTTGTCTTTAGATCAAGTCCCGTCCCAACCCTCTGCAAACATAAATTCTTAATTTAAACTGGCCCGACTTCCTTGTGGAGGATTATCTAATGATGAGTGCTGGGACTGTGGCTATTACTCTGCAATTTTTACTTTAAAGAGTTTACAGTTTCAAGGCCTGGGGTGTGACCAGGTGCATCCTGAGGTATATGAGGCACAACATTCAAAAGAAACAACCTTGAGTGTGCCAACATACTTTACAAAAACAGTATTTTTTTGGTCACATCAACACAATCTTTGCTCACCACCTGCCCAAGTCTTGTCTGCTTTCCAAAAACTTCAGGGAGTGCTCTTCTGACACACTGGAGCAGATCCAGTATGTGTCGCAGAGATACAAGCTCAAGGGGACAGAACAGGACTTCTGCTGAGCAATCTGTCTGGACATGCATGATGACTTTACAAGAGAAGATTACCCAAATTTTCCACGGGGGTCATTTTTGGATTTTTAATGGCCAATTTTGTAGACGTTCCCGTGTCCCACACAAACAGCGCGTCAGTATCGTGCTAAGCCTCACTAATGCCCTTGTGGCTGATGGGTAGCAAAATCCTGCTTAAGGTTGCAAATTTTCATCAAAAGTGTGAAGAGGATCGATTTAGAATCGAAATGCACGCCCACAGTTTCGATGTGAAATGTTAAGATAAAGTGTAAAGGTCGGTATCCGCGTGCTTTTAATCAAATGCAATAGAAGTGGTGGCCTGTGTGAAGTGGCTTTTTACTCAGAACTACTATGTGTGATATCTATTGGCCAGTGCCACTGTGGAAACGTGTGAATTATTTGTAATCTCTGTGGTATGCTTGCTTTTCAGGTATAGGCATTTGGCCACCCACTTAGTCCATACACATCCAGAGTGCTCTCAACAGTGGCAGGTAAGATGAACAAGCTTATCCGTGTGTGTGTGTGTGTGTGTGTGTATTTCTACTCTAATAGATTATCGATGCACTGCTGGGTTGGTTGGCTGCAGCAGACAGTGGAAATGGGCCTGGACTCCCCTGAGGAAACAAGATATCTCTAGCACACACACACACACACACACACACACACACACACAGAGTAGCTACAGACACAGGCACAATGTGACTTACGAGAAAAACGCTCCTATGCGCAAGACTTTAAAGCATATTTTGCACACTCGCACACACTTACGAACAATTAGACACACCACACACCTGCTGGGTTTTCAGATGAAGCTGAGCTCCAGTCTGGCTCTAACTGAAGATGAAAGGGGGAGAAGAAGAAAGACAGGCAGGAGGGAAAGGGGGAGGAGGGACTAGAGCGAGGGATGGGAAGGTTGAGGAGAAGAGAGGTGTGTAGGGAGGAATAAGACAAAGAAAGAAAGCAGATAAAGAGGAAGAGGAGTGGCATGGATGAAGAGTGATGCCCAACTCTTCCTCCTCTCCTCCCTTCTTTTCTCACTCTCATTTGTGAACAGATGGATGGAGATTGTAATGAGAGCCAAAACAGAAAAAAAGGGACCGACAGATACATACATACAGTACATATACACCAGCAGCACTCCACCAGACAGATGCAGTACTTTGCATCCCATGTAGTTTGATGTTTGTTGTCCCCAGCCATCATATTTACATGTGATATGGTCAAACTGTATGTGTGTGTGTGTGTGTATTAGTCAGGTTAGACAAGTTCTACAATACAGCAAATTCCGTGTACACAAACCGTGTTAGAAATCTGAACAATGCCTAGTCATGATGTTTCTCCTTGATAGACACAGGGAAGGAGGTGAGGCTTCAGGCATATGATGCATCAGATGATCAGAAGAAAGAAAGAGATGAGGTGAGAGGGAGAGAGGGAGGCAGTAAGTTTGCAAGTCCTGTAGGTGTTTGCATGCAGAGCTAGGAGACTATGGTGAAGAATTCAGAAGTCACAGTGTCAGTGAGTTCACCAGCATTATGTGTTGAATTTATTGCATATTACAACACAGTCCTGTGTGCTGATGGGCATTTATAATATCACTACCTTGACTTATTGCATCGTGGATTCTGTGAATGCCCCCTTTAGAATTCAACTGTCCATGGAGATGGTGCATAAAAGTTGCTAGGAAGAAAAAAAACCCCACTATAGAGTCATATGAGTAATGTAATGTTGATATTGTCCTGAGTTAAAGGTTCCGCTAATGGATCTTTAAGCTAATTACATCTGCATGTGGATATTTCTGCAGATTTTTTTTTCTATTGACACTTAAGTGCTCAGGTTAGCCCGAGAGGATGGCTTTGTTTTTCATTTTATCAGTTTCAGTAGCACTTGTTATGGTAATGTTCTAGATTAACATTTTGTGGTTGGGATAAATATGATGTATTTGGTCAAAGTATGGATGTCGGTGAGTTAGCTGAAACTTGATGGACATTTTCCAGATCCCCCCCCCGTCATTCCCATCCATTAAAAGAAATGACGTGAAATAAAGGAGGTCGACATAAAATGAAAAATATTCACATTTCAAGGGTACATGTGTTTCCATAAGATTCTTCCTTAAATACAGTAGCAAACCTGCTAGTTTTTTCTTTTGACACCTGTCAACTTGTGTCCACTCTTCCACTATTTACAGATCACAGTAGGCACGATTGTCCTGTTGTATGCATGTGAATGATGTTGGATTGATAGTTCAATTCCAGATAAAGACACAAATCCCCTTTGGGGTTACGTCAGGAAGAGCATCCGGCGTGAAACTCTGCCAAATCAAACATGCAGAGCGACCCGCTGTGGTGGCCCCTTGTGACAAGTGAGCAGCCAAAAGTAGCCTCTCTATTTCCTTGCCTTGTACTTTTTGTTAGTGACACGAGCATAACCTCCGTTTGTGTGCATGTGTGAGCATGCTTCTGTGGTCACTCACCCTAAACGTAGTCAGCTCACTGCCATAATTGCTCTAATTTTGTAATCCAACAAGTTTAGTTTAAGTCTGTTTCTTAGATCCACCCTCTCCTCTGTCTCTCTCA
Organism: Pterophyllum scalare; assembly: GCA_024447675.2. Classification (NCBI taxonomy): domain Eukaryota; kingdom Metazoa; phylum Chordata; class Actinopteri; order Cichliformes; family Cichlidae; genus Pterophyllum; species Pterophyllum scalare. Next base: position 68,221 of record JAMQGT020012958.1, on the reverse strand, counting down.
AATTATATTTAGATCTAGCTGTTCCTTTAATCTTTGCAAACTTTAGAACATTGAATAAAAGTGAAATCTAAATAAGGTGTTTTCCATCACTTCTTTTGATATGTCCACTAGAAAGCCGGGAAGTGTCTTTCAACAGCAGATTGGTGTTAGGTTTCCTTGTTACAGAACTTTCAGCTCGGCTGTTTTGAAGAAAAAGTCGAGCTATCGTCATACCTTTGGTGGTGGCAGCTGTTCCACAAAAGCTTTAACAGCCATAAGTCGAGAACGATGTGACCTAGGACGTTCAAATTCACACCGTAGATGCAAACTGTTCAAGCAAACATGCACTTCTTCACTGACTTTACTATAACAGCATTGTGTCCCTGATTGGCTTAGCCCAATCATGTGATCATATTGTGCTGTGTGATTAGCTATACCTACTTGACCATTATTGACTGAAATGGAGAAAGTGGGGATTCCCCATATCTAGCAGCAGACCTAGGTCACTGAACAGCTTGCAGTAGCTGGATAGTTCGAAACCAGGGAATCACAATTTTCTAGGTAAAGATCATCTGTTCATGGTAACATCAGTTCTAGGCTGCAGCCTTATTGGTTAGCCTGTGATGCCAACTTCTGATTGGCTGAGCATTGTCTAACATGTTGGTACAGACTATGACTTATCATTGAGCAATATTAAAGCCATACCTACTGCTCAGCAATATTGCTCAAATATAAACAACATGGTTGCCTTATGATTTATAGTGATGGTATACACAACACGCTGATATCAACAGATTATGTTGCATGGGTGCATTATGTAGTAATATTCCTGTACACACACAAGTACAATATGATGTGAATACCTTGTAAGTAGGCATTCCATCTGGCTTATTGTTATAGATTATATAAAAGACATTATGAAGTACACACCCTTGTACGAGAGTGCGGTGTGTTCTTTCTCTAATTTGTTTACCATGGAATTGTTTTGCATTTATTTTAGGACGTGGTTACCAAAAATAATTTGTAGAAGTGTTAGAGATAATCGCAGAATATCAATCTCTTACACCATACTTAAAATTGTTTTGATTTAATGAGTATTGTTAACACTGAAAACATATTTTTGCTGGAATATGTTTTATATCTTTAGTAACCCAGGGCTGGATAAAAGTTTAGGGCAAGGCCTCCAAATCAGAGCCAAATAGTTTTGCAGAAGGTAATAAGATGTCTTCTGAAGGGTTTTCTGTTATGAAATTATGTAATGTTATCCTGACTTCCACATTTATTTTCATTAATCGCAGGAGGATATCCCTATCGCTGATGGGTCTTGTTGACTACTTTCAAGCCTTCCTTAACTTTTCTGAAAGAAGTGCAAAAAATGGCCTTCAAAAGCGCTTACTGACGGTCTTCCCGAGAGTTGGGTTGGAAGATTAATCTCTCTCATGTATGTTGGGTAAATGGCCACAGGCAGCAGCTGCTTAGCTTAGTGCAAAGACTGTAAACAGACATCCTGAAGTCTTGTCATCACTGTGTGTTTGGAAGGCGTCCAGCTTAGTTTTCAGGAAGCTACTGTTCCAGGCAAAGAAAGTGTGGCACATGACCCTTTGGAAAACCACAACTTGTCAGTTTTACTCTTCCTCTAAGCTCAGTCTTGGCAAGGAAGCAAACATTTCTTAAAGACTCCTATCGTAGCCGCACAAACAAAAAAGATGCATGTGTATCTTCACAGAGAAAGCTTATGGGTCATTTTAGCTGTGTGTGCGCGTTGCTGCTTATTGTGGTTCATTTGCCTCTACCGACAGGGTAAAGTGGTTACTGATTAAAAATGGTGAGCTTGCAATACTTTTCTGTAGTAACTGATTCAAGACACTGGTAGTCCTCCTTCCAGTTGAACTTGTGGCAGGGAATCAGTGGCAGAAGAAGAGTGTAAGATATTTGAGGGAAACAAAGAGGGAGGGGCTGCCAGGAGAGGCAAAACCTAAACTAGTATTAAATGAACACAGCTGTGCCTCGTTAAACATTAATTGGCAATTAATCAGACCCCCCCCCCTTCCCCAAGTTGATTATATCTTTATATCTTTAAAAAGAGAGAGACAGGGAGAATAAAGTAAATTATTCACTAGTACAAGGAAAGTCTGCTCCACCACAACCTCTCTCTCTCTCTCTCTCTCCCTCCCTGCTTGTTCTCTCCTCCATCTTCTAGCCCCTCTCCTCCCTCTGTGCCCTTCATTCAGTTCATTAATCTAGTTTTATGCCTTTATCTGCGCTTCCTTCCCCTCACCCGTCTATAGTTCATCCAAAGATGGAAAGAGAGGGAGTGAAAGAGAGATGTCACAACACAGAGGGAAGTGCCAGAGGGGAAAGGACGGAAGACGGGGAGGCAGGAGAAGAAGGATTTCGGCAGGAGAACAGGACTGTTGGTGAACTGTGTGTGGAAATGTGTCCACGCTTGCTGATTCCTTTATCTTAAGTTACTAAATGGTAAATGGACTGGTCCTTGTATAGTGCTTTTCTACTCTATATGAACACTTTAGAATAGATCATAGCCGACAGCTGAATTTTAGCTCCACCTCAACATGAACACATCCAACTGTGCTGATGCTGCTAGACCCAAAAATCTGCTCACTTTTGTGTACTCTTACTAGATCCAACCTAGCAGCTTCAACCCACCAGTTTCAACACAGCACGAGACTAAATGCATGATGTTACAATAAAGAACAGGCACCCACAAGTTTACATCTGACTCATGTCTCTACTGTATCGCCTCACTAAAAGACCGGATTAAGGAGGACAGCACATGCATTTATGTGTGGAGGAAGATATTTATAATAAACTCTCCCTGATATGGAGACATGGAAACAGGGATTGGATCTAACAAAATTTGCAGCGCGTACTTCATTTCTGACATTTGAGCTGTCCTTTCAAAACCTGCAGTTCAATAATTACTGTTATGAAGCTTTATTCAAGTGTGCATGAATCCATTCCTATAACTGTCTGTAGGATGCGGCGTCTATGATTAACAAAGTAAGACGTGCCCAATATTGTGGAATTTTTTTTTTTTTTTTTTATTAAATCCTAAGTAAGATTACGCTACTCAACATGACATAACGTGGTCCTTCTCTGGAAGAAAGCTGAAGAAAGTTCCAAAACTTTTCAGATGTAGCGCAGACTCCCAAAAGGTGTGGGAAGAGCAGGTTTCAAGACTCTGAATCGAAAAGCACATGAAACATAAATCTGGCCGGTTTTGGATCTTCATCCGCTTTGGAGACAGTTTTTGAAAAAAAAAGAATTCTGGACCGAGGCAGGGAGGAAAATTGTATTTTCAAATGCAACCCAGCCAGTGCCGATACACTCTCAGAACAACCTGCGAACACTGCTGAAGCTCATATGCAGCATATGTGGCCGCAGGCGCTTTCTGTTCCTCCTGTAAAGTGTTTGAAGACAAACTGTGTGTGCGCCGTGTGTGCAGTAAACCCAGTCTGTCCTGCGGATCCAGTGCTTCAGGCTGTTCTGCCCAGTGCTACAAGCTTATATAACAGCACCGATTACAGCAGCAAGAATAACCTGCTTTACACTCCCTGACACACTTTTTTTTTCCCGCCTCCCTTCGAGCTGTCGCTATCTCCTCATCCCAGCTCACACTTGTTTCCTCTCCCCCACATCTAGGCTATTTCCATCTCGCTCAATTAAATGCTCTCTCAAACACTTTGTTCCCCTCTGTGTCTTTTCATTATCTGTCGCTGCTTCCTTTCTCTTTGCTCTCTTTATTGGTGTCACTTTGGCTACATCCCAAAATTCCCAGCTATTATTCACCCTTTCTCCACTTGTACCTCTGTTTCTCGCTTTTCACTGTCCTCTCTATCAGTTGCCATCCATCTCCCCTCAAAATCTTACTCTGTCTCTCTCACTCTCTCACTCCATCTGGGCTTCGGCTCAATAATTACAAATGCTATTGGAAATTGGCTGGGGGCCAAATCAGCACAGCAATCAATACAGCTAGAGAATTATGTAATGTGGCACCATATTGACTGGCTTTCTCTCTGCATTCCTTCCTGGGTGGTTTCCTCTTCTGCCCTCTACCCTCTGCTATTGTCTCACCTTGTTTACTTCCTTTTTCTTTTGCCCCCATTTAATCAAATAAACTGTCACTCTTATTTATCCACAGCCCAAGTTATGGGCATACTATGCACAGTGGTGTGCAGATTTACGCAGCTGTCACATCTGAATAACTGCCAAGCATCAAAGTCTAAATGTGATACAAATGTAATCAGATCTTTATCCTGACAGTGGTGGGAATCATTAAAAGGAACAGAAGAAGGGGACACACTCCGGGGTTCAATCGGTGTAAAGGTTCATTTGTTCTCGTTCGGCGCTTAATTACAGTGCAGCTAGAAGCCAGGCAGAACATTAGAAGTGAAACGTGGACAAACTGAAACTCCTGTAAGCACTTTGTCAATTTTCCCGCTTGCTAGGGTAAAATTGTAACTGTGGTTCTGCTCATTCAAGTCTGTGACCGTGTTTTTTGTGTGTGTGTGTGTGTGTGTGTGTGTGTGTGTGTGTGTGTGTGTGTGTGTGTGTGTGTGTGTGCGTGCATATATTCACAGCAACACTTTATTAACTTGGTCAAATTAATTATGTCACGTCTTTGTTTAACTTCCTTGCTGGGCTGCTGCCAAGCTCCTTTTCTCAGCCGGTGAGAGTACAACTGCACCAGGCTGCAGATGTGCGTACGTGTACACTCTGTTATTCTTAGAAGTGTGCAGTTTGACTCCTCTGTGAGCTGATTGCCTACATCAGATCCCTTTGTGTATTAGAGCGCTATTTATATATCTTGGTCTACGAATTATTGTACTGCTTACTTTAACGTTTGAACTGTCACATGTGAGGCACTGACTTTGTAACACGTACGAAAGGTGACTGATCGGAAAGTTTGATTTACTGATCGGCAGGACCCAACAAGAGCACCGCTGAGCGAGTGCTAGAGCTCGGCTGTTTTGGATTGGGGGGAAGTTATGGCCAATGTTAATGTTTTAGTGGAATTTCAAAGTCAAAAAAGAGGATAAATAAGTAAAAAAGATTAATATTAATAATGATCAGCACCTCTAGATTTATAATGCAGTTTATAGGGCACATGAACTCGTCCAAGATTTTTAGTATTTGCATTTATGGCAGGGGTGGCCAGCTCCAGGCCTCAAGAGCCGGTGTCCTGCGGGTTTTAGATGTGTCCCTGATCCAACACACCTGAATCAAATGGCTGAATTACCTCCTCAGTATGCAGTCAAGTTCTCCAGAGTCCTGATAATGACTTCTATATTTGACTCAGGTGTGTTGAAGCAGAGACGCATCTAAAACCTGCAGGACACCGGCTCTCGAGGCCTGGAGTTGGCCACCCCTGGCCTAGCAGAAAGGTCACATTGTTCTCGAGTTTTGGCCAACAACAATGGCTCGACTTTGTCTTTGAAGTAGTTAAAAAATGTGTAAAAAAAAAAAACGTTATATCAGAGGACCTGGATGGCTGCACAGAGTAGATGCTGTGTTAGCAGCAGTGGAGTTCATCCTAGGTAAATTTTGCCCTTTCGTGCATAAAAGTAATATTTATATCTCCACTCCATTCTTTCCTCCTCTTGTAACACAAGTAACAACATGACTGTAACTTTAATGTGATTACTGAAATGTGACTACGGTAATGCACTGCATTGGTAATCATCATACCCAACACCGATTAAAAGTCGTAATCAGCTGAAAGAATGCATTTTAATTTTTCACTGCAGCTGTTCTGCAGAAAGTGCATTAAGTATGTACGGATTATTCCCTGTTACCTTTCTGTTTGGTCATGCAGCGTGGAGCTGTGTCTCATGGTGCCCTGGCATTTTTGTGGAGAGGGGAGGGAGAGAGGGGGAAGCAGTCTATAGGAGTCAATAGTAGTGCCTATATTTCCTCCAGTTTGTGCCCTGGTCAGAGTGCAGCGGCTCCATGCTGTATTTTCCATACCGTCACCCCCTTACCCCCCCCTCCGGCTTTCCGACTGTACTTTTTCTCTCTGCTCTGGAATTCCATCTTCCTGCACGTGGCCAGCACTTAAAAGGGCATGCTGTGTGTTTATGTGTGTGTGTGTGTGTGTGTGTGTGTGTGTGTGTTCAAACGTGAGCTTTAGGAAACATCTCTGTGAAGAAAAGGAAACATGGAGTGTGCCTCTTCTGTGTGCAACATGCCAGCAAGTGGACACTACTTTCTCTGCTCCCCAACCAAAAGCCGCATGGAGCTGAACATAGTTTCTGTGCCGACTGTACACGCAGTACATTTTGTACCCACACATTTAATAAAGCGCCCAGAGCTGAAATCTATCTGAACAAAGGGTTACTTGTTAGAAAACACTTGAGATATCATTTTTGAATAGCTTTGCCTGGTCAGGCTCGCACGTTAAATATCAATCTGAGAAGCTGCTCGTTAGTTACACAAATGTCTTGTGATGTCCTCAAGAAAACGGAAACACTTGCAAAACAGTGGAAGGAAAACTTAAAAGGCTCACTGGTGTCACCCACATTGTTCAGTCTCGACATAGTACCTGCAGTACTTACACGCATGCAGACTTGTGCTATGAAGGGATCACTGCGGAGGTATGATCTGGTATGATTTGGCTAAACCGCTGGCTTAGTTAGAACCTGCTCCAGTTTGGCCAAGTCTGACCTTCTTGTAACAGTCATGCCATTTTCTCGTCACTGCATCAGTTAAATGCAGGTAGTAACTATTAAAAGTAAGGCCAAGTTGTGATGAAGCAGGAATTATCCTTTAGGTTCATAATTTGCAAAAAAAAAAAAGAAGAAGAAGAAAACAAAGCCAAGTTCCAAGGGTGGAAACGGCAGAATAGAAATTGCCTGATCAAGTCTAATTAATTTAATTCGAAGCAGAAATGAAATGTACAACTAAACGCGTGCTGACTGAAGTCTGCAAATGCAGCGAAAGAGTAACAAAGTCTCCCAGTGGCCGGGTTGTTTCTGAATCTGGAAACCATTGTTCTCACCGAGCCTCGTGTTGCTCTTTATGCCTCGAAGCCTTAACAGCGGCTCCGCACATCTGTCGGTGTGAAGATTTTACTGTAACGGATTCACATCTGCATGGCAGCACCGGCTTCGGAGTTTTATAACACTGGACCGAGATTTATTTATTTTTAATAATTAGTGTCTTGACCTGCAGTAATGATTTAAAAAAAAAAAGCACATCTCCATCAGGCTTACATCACATAAACGAAGAAGAGAAATCGAGGTAGAGAGTGAGCACAGAGGCCCCTTCTCCTCTCCCAACCCCATCTGTTTGACTCAGAGGGAGGGAGGGGAAGGATGGAGAGGGAGAGAGAAACAGAGAGAGCGGTGGTAGACGAATGAGAACGAGGCCAGATCAGGCTGAGGGAGGGATGGGGGGTGGGGGGGTGGAAGGGGGGAGGTGCTGTTTAGAGAAAGGCAGGGAGTGAAAAAAAAAAAAATCAGAGGGAGGCAGGCTGGGGGGTTGGGCTCCAAAGCTTGTGCATGTGTATGTGAAAGAGGGAGAGAGAAAAGCAGCAAATGTGTGTTATATATGTATGTGTGTTTGTGCGCACATGTGTGTGCGCTTGCTCTGTTCCTTTCCTTTCTTTGTTTGACTACTGAGAGGGGAAAAAGCGAGACAGAATATAGAGAGAGAGGGTGAGGAAGAAACACAGACCGAGCAGAAGAGGAGGCTCTAAAACCAGTGTCACTTTTATTTTATTTAGAGAGAAGAAGGAAGACAAAAGAGGATTTCTGTTCTAGTCTCTATTTTTTCCCCCTCTCCTCCTTCTGTTCTTCTGTGCAGGCTGTAGAATAAGAAAATATATATATATATATATATTTATATATATATATATACACACACACACACACAACAACAACACTGCTGAATGCTTTTGACAACAGTGTCATATTCAGGAGCAGTGAGTGTTTTGTGTGTTGGCTCGGTGCGCGTGTGTGCACTGAGGAGGTGGGGGAAGCAGCCTGTGCAGTTTAAAGGGAAAATACAAGGCACGCACAAAGCTGGGAGCACAGGCAGGCAAGACAGCAGGAAAGGCAAAGGAAGGAGAGGTGGGTGGGAATCTGCTGAGCTGGCTCACGCTCTAACCAACAAGCTGCTTTTGGATTTTTACACCACCGAGCCGGCCCCGGGGTCTCCCTCTGTGCTCGGCCTGGACCTGGCCACGGTAAGACGAGCTTCCCTATCCACAAACCTCTCAGCTGTTTGACCACTACGGCTCTGCAGACAAAAGCAGGAGAAAGTTGCTCTGCCTGTGCGTGTGTGTGTGTGCAGATGGAGAGAAGCTAAGCTAAAGGCTGAAGCTATTGCTGAAAGGCGTGAGGAGTACAGCACAAAGGGAGCTTGTGTGCTCCAGCTGGGGCTGTGTGTGTATGTGTACGTTTTTGTGGACAGGCGCGAGTGTTTATGTCTCGCAGCTACCCAAACTTTTGCATGGAAAGGATGCCCCAAAATAGGCAAGCACTGCACAACTGAGCCTCCTGCATTGTTGTTGGGGTTTTTTTTTAAAATTATTATCATTTCTTTGGGAAATAAGATTTGTCCTCATCTGGCTGATTGTGTGCCTAACACAGAGTGAAGGCTTCTGTCATAATGGTCATCATATGGTGGTTCTAGTGCTGTTCATCATGCCAAGCAGATATTTTGAACTCAAACCATTCTTGGGAAAGAGAAGAAACGCAGTAAGAAAGGTTTTGAAGCTCCCAGCATGTTGGTTTTAAAGCCAGCGGTTCGGTTCACAGCAGGGTGATCTAAAATGCTCTAAAGTCTCCGCGGCCAGCTGGCTCAGCGGCACACAAAACAAAACACAAAAGTAGGTAATTTTGACCTCTGTCTTTTTTTTTTTTGGTCTTCTTACTCCTTCTCTCTCCTGCATTCTTTTCTCTGTCTTTCTCCGTCACTCCATGCTGATTTAAATGCCAGCTTGCACAAAGGGTTTCTCTACTTCTTCCACATTCCTCTTCTTCTTTCTTCACTAGGTTCCTTTTCCCCTGCACGTTCTGCCTTCATCTCTCCATCATGATATTAGCAGGTGACTGTACTGAACACGGGTCTTGTGACTTTCCTGCTCAAGCGCTGAGCGAATGCCTGCCTGTTCCTGCACGCACAGTTGCCGACTACAATTATTAGTTTTTCATGCACCGTGTCAGTTAAACGCACACAGCTCACTAATACAAAGTGTGTGCTGACCTGTCCGGCATGTTGTGGTCTGGGGGCTTTCAGCTTATACTCCTAAGTCTGGTCTTCTGGCTAGCACTTGCTTTTTTGTTTTTTAAATGAATGCGTGTGTGTGTGTGTGTGTGCTTTTATGTGCACACCCCTCCCAGTGTAAGCGTGTGAGAAACTCAACACTTGTGCCGGCGTCTGCCTGGAGCTAATATTGGTGTCAGTATGTGACTGTGTGTGTGTGTGTGTGTGTATTGGTGTGTCAGTCCCTGTCCTAATTAAGTCCATGCCCCCTGTGTTCAAACCAATACAAACATTCCTAGAATAAAAGCCTCACTAGAAAGACATCTCACGCGTCCTACTGTAAACTGATCCCTCCAGTTCTCCCACTCGCACACGTGAGCGCCCGGTCTGCACATGCGCACACACACACTCATTTCCACACACAAGGCAAAAAAAATCTCTGTTACTATTTTATTTGTTGCCCCCCCCCACCCCCACCCTTCCTGTTTCCCCCAGGGAATTTCCTCCTTTCTCTCTTTCTTTTTTTCATTATTCCATTACCAGTGGAAGTAGAGCATCTTCTCCTCTGACATTTCTTTCCTTTTATCTTTTTTTTTTTTTTTAATCTCCACCACTTCCTGTCCAGCTGTCATTATCCAATAGTGGCGTGCCGGGCATGGTTCAGCCAGGGTCGCCTGCTGTGGACTGGAATACATCATAGCTGCATGCTCTCTATCCGACATAGCCTTGCCCAATTAGGAAATACTGTATACAGGACATAGCCAGCACTAATGCTGCACTAATCTGTTTATACTGTGCTGCTGGTTCCCATAGAGAGAGCAGAGCATGCTGTATCACCACAGAATATTATATGGCGTTAGAGCTGGGCAGAACTGAATACGATAGGGCAGGTTACAGAGTTGCTGTATGTTAGGTGTTAGGATATAGACTAGATTAAGACATTAAATAATACAACGTACGCAGTAAAGGCAGTGATGGGAAAAGAAATCTGCTTGTTTTCAAAGTGAACATTATAAATCGAACAACCGCTGAGACACTGTCCATCTGTAAACTGCTGTAATAAAATGGCATGGATTTTGCATATTTCATTGTAAAGTTCATTTCATTTGTGGTGGGATTTTAAGACAGGGCTCAAACACCAGAACTGGGTATTTTATTCCAGCTCACATCCTTCATCATATGAAAACAGAATATTCCTTTCTTGGAAAACGAAACGTTAGCATACATATATTGTGCATCACAGATATATTTCAGTTGGGTCTTCAGTAACCTGGCATAATGACTTCTGTAATGTGTCCAGACTCCTTATACCTTCACCGATGGCTGTTGTTCTGGGGGCTTTTTTTCCTCTCTGCAGGCTACAGTTTTGCATAGTCATTAGTTGGGGGAGGGGTTGACTCTCCCCAGCTGTAGGTGAACGTGTGTGTTTTGCCAGTGCAGATAAAATATTCGGATGCGGCCTGTGATGACTGTTGACTCTGGAGCTGTCTGTGTAGCAACAAGCCATTTCCTGCACTGAGAGCCATTAGGATGCCACCCACCCACCCCCACCCCCCTGTCTGTCACCCACCATGTTCCTGTGTTCCTCTGCAGATGTGCACACATGCACACAAACAAATGGGAGTGGTGATTGGGGGGTGTTTTTGCGACTGAAATTGTGTGTGTACATGTGCTGCTCTTCTCTTTACCCCTCCTCAGCCCCAGGGCAGTCCCCTATGGCTTGGGGGGGGGGTGCACATTCATTGGAATGGAGGCTGAGATGATGGGGGGGGGGGTAAAGAGTGATTGAGTGTGCTGCCTGGTGAAAAAAAGGAGACAGAGAGTAGGAGAAGAGGGGGAGGGGCGAGCCCCTTGTGTTTAAAATGGGGGGAAAGGGGAGGAGGGGGAGAGGAGCAGACAGGCAGAAGAGGAGATTCGGGGTGGAGGTGAGGGGAGGACGGCTGGTTATGGCTGGCGCCGCGGCTGGGTTGTGTTTGCAGAGAGAGGGGCTGGGCTATTAATGGCTCATGTTCAAGTAATAATTTGAGACACTTTGATGTTAATAATGGTCTGTTCGTTACTGGAATTGACACAAGGATGTGATAATTAAGCATGGTGAAGCTTTCGAGTCACCGCCGGAGTTTGTGGAACACAACTGAGGAAAAAGTGATTTATGAGGAAATGTAAACGCTTCAGTGTACAGCGAATAGAGTAAAACAGGAAGTATTTGTGTTAATCTAGACCGATTCTTTCATATTTTCATTGGACAGTGATTGTGGTTTCTTTTTTAAAGAAAGATATCTGTTTGATTTGGAAGGAATCATCATTCACTGAACTGTATGTGTGTAGTGGGTGCTACCAGCTGTCTTTGTATTGTTTCCAAAGCAAGGTGCAGTTTAGTGTATTAAATACAGCATATACGTTAGCAAAGGTGTGAACGGTTCTCTTCTTTCATAACTGTCATGTATTCAGGAGCTGATCATTTTTTTTCTGTTTCTTCTAAAAATACTTTTTTGTTGTTGTTGTTAAATGAGCTGGCGCTGCACTGCACCTTTGATTGCAATGGTTATATATCCCACAGCAGAAACACAAAGGGATAACAGTGGCTAATTCTATTATGCGGGGTCAAAGGGCTCAAGCAGATTAGTTTTGGCCTTGATGTTAATGTCTACCATAGGACCTAGGCTGTGTAGGTAGCCGTTTGATTAGCTTTTTACAGATAGGTCTGACTCTGAGCTGCAGCCCATGACACTCAAGAGAGAGAGGAATTAGAGAGAGAAAAAAGAAAAAGGAGCACAGATGAAGAGATGTCTGAGACGCTGAAAGAAAAGTAGCCATGCTGAGACATTGAGAATTCACACGCACACAAACAAGCCCATTGGCAGACATAGTATGCTGAGTGTGCACATGGCTTCTTTGTGTGAAGGAGAGGGGCCAGGGTTTGTTGATTTAAGGTAATGACTTCCAGTTGTTTCAGTCAGGAAAGAGGGCTGTGTCACTACCACTGGAGAAAGACCAAAAAAAAAAAAAAAGCCCCCAAAATCCATAAAAAAAACACACATACTTACACACAGAGAGCGTGTGAGCGAGCGAGTCTTTGCCCCCATGGCTGATTTTATTGTCGCTTCGTAAAGGTCGATGGTGGAACTGTGCGTGTGTTTACAGCATCTCTTGCATAATGTGTAAGAACAGTTGTAGCCGGTATAACTGTGCTAGCTCTGTAATAAAGCTTTATAGCTCATGATGGAAGGGGAAGGAATATGGAGAGGCTAAGCAACACGTAATATGACTTTCTGGATATTCTGGCTTTGCTCCTCTTCCTGCACCAAGCAAATCTAATGATAAGATAATGGGTTTTTCCCTCTGTCATTGTTAGCAGCTTTGAAGCTTATCCTGCAGATACTAGTTGCTTGGAAGTAAACTACAAACTATAAAAAATAGAATCTGTAATGCAGCTGCACAAACACACAGTGACATAAACGCGCACGCACGCACGACAGCTGGGCCATGCCCCGTGCATTTACTGCACTCTGTAATTGCATGCAACAAAATAGGCAAACCTCTTTGAAGGCTTCTGCTCTCTGGCCTGTTCTTTTATTGTGTTCTCTGTATTTGTTTATTTGTGGCGCTTCTCACCAAGTGATGTGGTCCCGCACAGCTTCTCATTGTGCATTTTGTGTGAATTTGCTTGTATACTTGTGTCTGCCTCGAATGCATCCTTGGAGCTGTTCTGAAGAGCAGCGGCGCAGTGTCAGGAAAGGGTTTGCGTGCAGGTTATGTGTTTAACTTCTGACGTTAATGATGCAAGAATGGAATGCATTGTTCAGTCTTACACTGGTTTTACTCACTTCACAGTACTTACATAATCAAGTGATGTCGTTAACAGCTTTACTGTGATATGTAAAGTTTACCGTGTATTTGTACTGCTGTTACTGCTGATGATTGCTGTGTTATTTGATGAACGCGTCACAGTTTGTCATACTAAGTTTTTACTGGATAAAGTGTTAACTCAAAGTTTGTATAATCGCAAATTAGCACAAGGAGAGAAGCACGGGCTTTCCAGTCCACTCATTTATGTCTCTTCATCACATCAGCGCGGGCTGGTACTGCAGACGGGGTGTTCATTTTAACTGGTATTTGCGGTACTAACAATGTGTGACACTTCTTCTGCATCCTTCAAATTAGTTGAACACATCAGGATCAAATTTGGTCATCATCACAGTTTAAAGCAGTCTTCACTTTGAATCTTACTAGTGTCTGTATTTCTTCATGCAAAGCTAGATTCTGAAGACAACACCCACAAACATGCAAACAGCTGATGAACTGCTGGACTGACTCCAGTAATCAAGTTAATACACATCTGTGGATGCATGTTAATCATACGATGCAAAACACACACACATACACAAACTATAACACGGGTGACTCCACAGTGACCTCGATTGATCCAGCTGACTGAAAGTAATGCATTAACCTGATTATGTTTCTAAGCAGACAGAGGATTATTAGGAGAAGGAAGCTGAAGTTTTGCGTGTGTGTGACTGGAGGCTCTGACAGTTATAATTACCTGTTGCGAAGGAAGGTTGAGTTGAGCTTTGTAAGACTGTGTGTGTGTTTTTTTCCTTTTCTATTATCTTCTCTGTCATTCCTCTTTTCTTTCGCTTTTTAAACCTTTCCTCTGCTCAACCTTCTACCTTTTCTTATATTTTATCTTCCTGTGATTTTTTTTTTCCACTCCTCGTTCTGTTCTTCTCCTTAACAGCTTTCATTTTACCGCTCTTGTTTTCTTGTATGTGGGCTGCATTGTCTGCCTCTTTAACCCAGTTCCACACTGAACCCTGACCCCTCTCTCACTTGTGTAACTTTTGTGATAACTGTGCTTTTGCGTGTCCTGCAATGTCTCTCGCTCCAATTCTTCTCAATGCATGATTGAAAAGTCACAGCTGAGCTGCATGGGAGTCACTCATTTTGGTAAGATTTAGATGAAAGCTTTGAAATTTGGGACTTTATCAGCGTCATTCTGTAATTTACCTTATTTGTTTTGTTTTGCAGACTAAAAGGAAGTGTAAAAAGAGTGTGAGAAATCAAAGCTGTGTCTGTCGCGTAGTGTTTATGAGGATATCTGTGTCTCTGCGTGAGTGTGTCTGGAAGGCAGCGGGTACACTGTGACCTTTATGGGTCTGTGTGTGTGTGTGTGTGTGTGTGTGTGTGTGTGTGTGTTTGCCCTCAGACCCGTAATATGATCTGCCTCGAAGTCTGGTCCTTCCTTCTTCCTTGGTCTGTCTGCACCCTCCCTCACCCTTCCCTCTATCCTATATCTTTCCTGTTCCTGTCCTTTCACAGCCTTCTCTCCTTTCCGTCTACCACTTTCCCTGTCTTTCATTAATCCTTCCATCGTCTTTCCTTCAACTTAACATTAACCTTGCAAATCTTAGTAATTTAAAACCCTAAAATGCAACTGTCTGCAGCCTATCCATACACATTTTGGCAGCTCTCTATCAGTCTCTGAAACACAGTGATCAGATGGCTTTTGCCTCTTTTCCACCAGTACTTATGCGGCTCCACTAAACTCGACTCCATTCTGTTCGGTTTTGTTAGTTTTCCTTTACAATTGAGTGTCACCTCAGCAAGGCGGCTCAAAGTCCTGTGGCGTCATTTGTATGCGACATGAGCACAAACGGCTGCACCGTCTAGCTCCCTCTGGATTCTGTTGCCATCCACCGACCACAAAAACATCTGTGCTGGTCAGTGTGCAGCCATTTCCCTCGTTGCTGGGTTTTAAAAACAGAGGGGTTGATTCTTGTGTAGGAGTCGCTCTCACAACTCATCTAGTGATGTCACTGCCTGGCCGATCAGTGGCGTGCATTCTGTTGAGGGAACATTTTTGGCTCGACTTGAGTCGCTTGGACACGTGGCTGAACAGGTACTAAACAATGCCTGGAAAAGCCTAAAAATCAAGTCAAGTCGAGTTGACTAGTGGAAAAGTGGCATTTGATTGCAGGGATCCGAGAAGAGAGAAGGAGATGGCTGTGCATGTGTTTGGACATTATAATTGATTTTCTCTGTTTCTGTTGTTTGACTGGTGTTAGATGTTTGGCATCAAGCTGCAAATTGCCTGTACTATACTACAGTGATACCATGTAGTTTGTCTGTGTGTGGGCTGGGTGGAGCAGGGTGAGGGAGGAGGTCATGAGGCAGGCTGAGTCTGTCCCATAGGATTTCTGTCAGTGATGCATAGAATTACATGCTTCACTGTGTGTGGACTCGAGCTTCTCTTCTATATTCATCCTAGCTGAAGAGTAGCAGAAGAGCTGCAAAAAGGAAAAACTGTGACCCTAAATATATTCGGATGCATTGAAATTCCTTAGGTCATAAGTTCAAGTGGCTTTGGGAGTTGAGAATCCTTTAATAAGAGACGGCTAACAAATTAAAAACTCCTACGCTCATCTGCTGATGGCCACAGGCCGACGTGTAGGTGGCTTTAATATATTGGAACAGTGTTGCCCTTCTAAGGAGAGTTGGAGGCTAAACAAGTCCTCCACCCTCCCACTGCCTACAAAATATTCTCCCACATTTTTGTTTCCTCATTGTTTTATGCTCAGATTAACTTCCCATTCATTTTTGAATCTTCCAATCAAATTCCAGTATGGCGCTCCTGTATGTGTCCTGTGCTCTGTGGCCATATGGTAGCTGTATTAGCCCAGAGTGTAAACACACCTGGCTGCCTCCCATGGCTGCATGGGTGAACAGCAGTCTGCCTGCAGATTCATAAAGCCCTAATAGGAGGATCACATTCACAGCTACTAAATTAATAATAATAATAATAATAATAATATGGCTATTTGGCACATTGGGATTCATGGCTGTATTTTTAAGGTACATTAGTGTTGCTGTTGCAGCCTAATATCCTAACTATTATGGAGTACTAAAAAAAAAATGTTTTGTTGATATTGCCTGACATTCAAAACTGCATTACTTCAGATTTTAATCAAATAAAAATTATATATTTACATTATAGGTCACCGGTGCTGGAATCTGCAAACTTAAACGCTCGATTTCTGGGTTTGTTTTTACAAAATAAAATTTGTTGCTACTCAAATCCCAGGTTGCTAAAGCTATTTATCAAAGGGTAATGTATATGCGGTAGTCTGAATCACAGACACAAAGGGAGAGATAAGAAGAAAAGAAGAGAGCTGGTACTGAACGTTGCACATCATAAATAAAATGTCAGAAACACTGGTGCATGCTAGCCAGTGCTCAGGGTAGCGTGAAATCTGCTCTCGCCCCCTCCTTTCTTATCTTCCCTCACTATCGCACTCCCTCTCTCACTCTTTGTGCATATGTGTGTGCGTGTGCGCAGGGTAATTGAGGTGTGCGACCTTGCTGTAGGCCTGGCAGGTGTACGGCAGGGGAAGAGACAAATGGGGGAGAGGGTAAAGGGATGGATGGAAACCTCTGCTATTATAAGCTGGCAGGTTGGTAGCCTGCCTGCTTGTGCATAAATATGTGTGTGGCATATATGTTGTGTAGTGGAAAGAAAAGCCAGTAATTGTGTGTGTGTGTGTGTGTGTGTGTGTGTGTGTGTGTGTGTGTGTGGGTGGAAACACATTCTTCTGCTGTAAGGTCCTTTGCATGTGACTTGGAAATGAGTTCAAGTGCATGGGTGTGTGGGTGTGTGTTATTGTGCAGACGAGACGGCATATATAATTTTCTATAGGCTTCAGTCTGTGCTTTGCATCGAGTTGGCTACAATTTTTTTTACATTACTGTCAAATTGGAATATGTCACTGTAATTATTCTAAAATAAATAGGCAAATGTAGGAGATGATGGACAGCTTTTGTCTCTCAGAATTTATATTACTATCATTAAGACTACATTTCCTATACACCCAGTGGCTTCCTGCCACAAAGATGTGGATAAATGTTGTTTATTCTGACATCCTGCCTTTCCCTGTTTATATTTCTTTCTTTCTTTTTTTTAAACTATTACATTTTTCTCTCCAACTCTAACCTGGTGGCATTATAAAGAAATCTGAAAACTGAAAATTAGAAACCTGGTATAGATGTTGCCTTCATGGTTTGTATTTGGTGCATGCAGATATGTTCTTCCCTTGTGCTGTCGGTGAGCTTAAGGGCACGCACAATGCATGAACATATGCATATAATGGCATTTATGGCAGACCTTTAAATAAAAGCTTCGCACGTGGAATCTGAAAAATGTCAGGAGAATCACGTCAGAAGGTTGGATGGAGTTGCCCTTTCTGACACGAAGCAGGAAGCAGGAAATACTTCCTGTCAGCCATTTTTTTGCATCTTCACTCCTGGAAGTCCTGTTTGGTTTCTCTGGGTGGAGCGTGCAGGAGTCAGGACAAATGGCAACCACTTGCTAGCTGTAAATTCACCAAAGTATTACCAGTACTGTTGTTATATCAGAAGCAAAGTGTAACATCACACAGACATTGGGGTAGATAGCTGGTGGGTTAAACACAGTTTGCTGTCCATCCCGTCCGTCATTTACGCTCTCGTGTGCACCTTCGTTGGTTGACTGAACCTCACCTGAACATCTCGGTTGCGACAGGAAGCCAGGCCATCAATATCAAGCGCTTTACACTCCCAAACTGAGCCAGAAATATTACACATTATACCAAACAATGTAGGATATGATTATTTGATGCAAAATCTAATGTTCTAAATTTTCTTTCATGATAAATTCATGTTGTGGTTTGCATTTCCACACTGCGCCTACCATCATCTACTCCACAGAATAGACTGGAAACAGTACAGTGGCAGTGAGCTCTCACAGACACTCGCCCTCTCTTCTTCTTCTCCTCTCTCACTCAGTACTCTCCTCCCTACCCCTCTGCTCTCTGCACAGTAGCTCAGTGCATCTGTGTCATGTCACTGGGTTCTGGCGTCCCAGAGTAACCCCCCCACCCTCCCATACCAGTGAAATCACTCTCTCTCTCCCTCTCTTTTTTTCTCTGTGTCCTTGTGTGGCTCATACTGTCATCCCCGATCTCTTCATCTTCTCTCTCCCTCCACCTCATCCCTCGCCTCTCTGCTTTTTCCTAAAGAAGTCTCCTCCTTTTCCTGTCTCTGTCACCCTCTCTTTCTCTATATTTAATGTGTGTCACTCTTTTAATCTCTCCCTCTCTCTTAGCCCATCATGCAGCACAAACATAGAGAGCATACACATCACCGCTCTTTCTCTCTCTCTCTCTCTCCTCCCTCTCTGTCTGTCCTTCTCTCTTGCTCATGAAGCATACACAAACATAAAACTGTCTCAGTGCATACATTAATAGATCCAAGCTCCTTAGCTGACTGCTGCATGCATAATCTATCTGCTCATACAGATTGTGAACAGTGCACTTGTGAAGCTGTGCGTGCGTGCGTGCATGTGTGTGTCTGTGTGTTTGAGGCCCTAGGCTCCTCCCTCCAGAGAGAGAGATAGACAGGTGTGGACCAGATTGAGTTCCGCCTCATTTCCTCTGCCCTGTGCAGCTGGTCAAGGACACACATTTAGACACAAAAAACGCAAGCGTGTTCAACACATGGTTATGCACAAGCACGCGCATTCATTGTAACAGAGACACGCACACTGCGCACACCTCAAATAAAGACACAGTTCAAGATGGAGAAGGATCAACCACAGCATTAGCCTAAACCAAGCGTGTGTGCGGTGCACGCTCATAAGGCCATCTGCATCTTGAATTCCTGCGGAAGAGGATTACAGCAATGATTACAACCTGATTGGCCGAGTTTTTCCATGGTGACAGCCTACTAGGAAGTCACTCCAGTCCCTTCCCCTGCGTGTTATATTCATAGTGTATCTAACACAAACATGCAATACCTCTCTGAGCATTACAAAATTTATGGCTGTCTTTGGTTATTTATAGTGACACGACAGTTCTCACTATCAGTCAACAGTGGAGGAACATTATGATAGTGGCGCCCTGATGAAAATGCACACTTAACAGTCGCCGCTGACTTCAGCAGGTCTTATGTTGATCTCACTGCACGATTTTATAGGACTCGGGAGAGCTGATCAGTGGCCATCAAAAAAATTATCCCGTTCCAACATCATTCCCAGCTGTCGTTTTTCACTTTTACTTCAGGCCAATATATTCTAAGTGCAGCAGTAGACTGAGATTCAACTGCTTCATTACCAGTATTGCAAAGAGGCAGTGCTACGAAGTGTAAATGATATCAAAATGAGTAGCTTTCTTTTGATAGGTTCAAATTACATGCAGCAAAAAGCACATTTTCTTAAAGCCAACTTCAAGCTGCAAACTCCTCAGCACGTCACTGACTTGACCCGTGACAGCAATGACGGCTATTTCAATGCAGATCAGTTTAAAAAGCTAATAAAACATGTGAATTGTCATCTGATAGTAGCTGATGTTTGAGATTATATTTCTCAACATACAGTCCCCCTCTGGCTCTCCACAGGGACTGTTTACCTGCATGCAAACAAAGCCTGCTTAAACGTGAGTGTTCAGTGGACTGCGATTAGAAATCAGAACGCTTCTGGTACCGAAAATCTTCCCCCTTGCCTGTAGTTTCTGCATATTTCTTTCTTGCTTGACTTATTATTTGTCTTTTCTACCTTGACAGATAAAGCTGGAAAGGACTCACCACTACTTGTCCACACGCACCTTTTTGTCTGTAGCATCTGTGTTTGAAGCTAGTTTGTGTGATACTTCTCAGCCATCATAGATAAATTTATGTGTGTGCGTGTTTCGGCATGTGTGTGCCTGTCTGCTGTAGCGCCTGACCAGGGCAGGAAGCTTGGGGTCACAGTGTCTGGAGGACAGCCAAGCAGCCTTTGTCCCAGTTAAATACGTAGACACTGATACCTTGCCTTTAAGAATGCAGCCTATAGAAAGAGACAAAGAGGAGTGGGGGGTCCTGGTGTGCACATTATTTGGTTGTATGCTTACTTGCTGGATAAGGGAATTGAGTGCTTTTCAGATTGCGAGTACATATATGAGAGGCGTGTGTGTGTGTGTGTATGTGTGTGTGTGTGTGGTCCTCTGAAGATTGCATGAGCCACCATGTGGGAATCATGTGTGCCACAATTGGACAAAGAAGTCTTTGTGAGCAGAAGATGCAGCTCACGTCATCCACTTGTGTGCACACACAGACACACACGTTACATACATACATACATACATACATACACAGTGACTACAGTAACTATGCAAACACACGATCCTGCTCCTTCATATCAGTTCCCTCTCCTGCACAGCAGTGTGATTATAAAGGCCTGAGTCAGTCTTTTTGGTATGTGACAGTTAACTTGAATGCTATTATGCAACTGGATAGTACAGTTTAGCACCTCTGCTCAGGTATGTGGGCTTGGCAGGGCTTGCCTGACTACTCTCCAGGTTTGCCTCAAACCTACATACACGGCCCATGAAAGCATGAGAGTGCATCCAGAGCTAACAATATTTTTTTTTTTTAAAAATCGATATATCGCCCAGCCCTATCCACAATCAAGTAAAATTTCCACATGACGTTGCCATAACTCATTTTCCTAGTCATCACTTACCACTTTCACGAAAGACGTCCTTTTCTTTTCTTCTTCTCCAGTTTTTATTTTGTTGGGGTGCCTCAGGCCACGTTTCTCAGACCGTGTGCTTGTGAGTTTGAAGCGAGTTTGGGCATGCCACCCCCCCGCTCCTCTGCATTTTAATACTGTTGTTGTTGCTGAACTATCAGAAGTGTGTCAGTATGCACACCTAACAGAGATCATAGGTGCACTGCCAAAAACAGTTAAACAGTGGACTCTCATAATGTTCAGTGATCAGCACAACCTTCCCTTTCATCACTGCGATCCTTATTTGATGTGACACATACAGTAGAGACTGTGCGCCCGACGTGTGAATTATAGTTGTGGTTTGCAGGCAGCCGATTAGAAAACAGTTTGAAAAGGCGCAGAAAAGTAATGATTAATAGAAAGTCTGATGTACTGATAGAACCATGAACAGCTGGCATTTGAACGTATTCAGTCTCGTTATTGGAAGTTCCATTTAACAATTAGTTTGGTTAAAGCTCCACAGTTAAAGTTCTAGCTGCAAGCATCTCAAGTATGGGTGTTTTCTGATCTTTGCGTCTGCCCTTTGGTACATTGGGACCAAGTTGACCAGTCAAGGTTTCAGGGTTTGTCAGACAAGCTCTTTTATTTCAAAGGACTGACGTCATGAGACCGTGCCGGCGTCAAAGCGTGTGCTCTGAATGCCATCTACAGCCGTGAGGGTCACGCTCTGCTCGGCTGCTCTGCTGTGGTTTGCGAGTGTGTGAGAGGGAAGAAAGAGAAGGGCAGTGAGGGTAAAAAAAACGGCGCAGTGTTAAAAGGGTTATATTCATCAAACACCAATTTGCACATGCTTGCTCAAACGGCTCACAAAAACACAAGCCCTCTTTCAGTCTCTCTCTCTCACACACACTTAATTGCACTCTTCACAGGTCTTAATTTTGGCAGCAGCCACAGTCAGGCTGCCTTCATTAGCGTCTGTCTAGACACAATTTATTACCAACTGTTCATTCTTGTTCTTTCGCCTCCTCTTCACGTTTGTCTCGCTGCTGCTGGATTTTCAGACGGTCTCTGGGTGTGTGTCTGTCAGTGTGGTGAGGCTCGAGTCGGTGAGTTCGTCTGTCACCCCTTCTTTATGTGGGTGTCGTTTTCCTGCTTGTCCCCAAAGAGGAAGTCGGGCTGTCTGCCTTGTCTGTCACTTCTATCCACCCGTGTGGGAGTCAGAGTGGGTGTGGTGGTTTTTGAGCCATGCTTGGTTTTCACCATGACCTTTTACTAAAGCCATGTGGCAGAAGTTCACCGAGCCAAAACATCCCCAACTGCAGCCAACATGATACTCCCCCTCACTCTCTGTGGCTCTGCCAGCTCTGGCCTCGCAAGCAGGCAAATGAGACCGATTCGATTCATGCATGCGTGCAAAAAATTCAGTTTATTTGCCAGAACTGGTCTCACCTGTCTCTCCACACTAACTCTGTACACAAGGCGGGCAGAGTCTGAAAGTTTTGATCTACCAGCCGAATCAGAAAAAACAGTTCCCCACTACTCCTCTACTACAGAAGTCTTTATCTGCTCGTACCTTGATCACACGCATGCGTGTTCAGGATGCGGTGTGACAGCATTCCAAGAGATCTGAACAAAATGTTCTTGCTTGTGATTAGCTCTTTGATGTGTGCATGCAAATCTAGGCTGACTTCATAGTATCTACCCACACGCTGGTGGCTTTACTAAAGGTCATTTTAAGGATATAACCTGTGCCAAGTGACTCCTTTGAAACACACACTGATAAGCACAGCAAATAAATGGCCATGACATAGAGACGCACAGCAGACAGGCAATCTAGACAGAAAGACACTGATGAAGATCACCCTGTCATTTAGCACCAGTCCTGCAGCAGCCTCCTGTTTTTGTGTGTGTGTGTATATATGTGCGTGTGTGTGAGAAGTCTGTTGCCCTAACTTGAAGAGACCTCTGAATCACCAGTGACTAAGGACCAGAGCAGCTCAAGCAAGGCTACTATACTCACGACATACAGGCTCACACATGCTGAGTGTTGTGCGTGTTTGCCAGTAGGTGACTCTGTTAATATGACTTTGTTGTGTAATAAGTCGACAGGTACTGCATAGAGTAAAGTAGTTAGAAACGCAGGTATCACCCCGTGTACACACAGAGATTTGCAGCAGTCAGACAGCTGTATGATTATTTTATTGCACTTAATTGCATATGTATATGGATTCAAGTTTGTGTGTGTGGTTAGTGTATATATGCTGTATGTGCATGTTTTGCAGGTGGACGCGTAGCCTTTCAGCCTGATGCTTCTAAGACGAGCGTTTTTGAGAAAGCTATGGTTTACCCAGTGACCTAATGATAGTTTTCTCATTGGTTTTTCCATCAACTGACCTCATTTTTGGATTGGATCATTTTTGTAGCATCTATATTTCAAATTAGAACTGTTGTGCTTGATGAGCAAGAACCAATTTCTGCATGTCACGCTCTCTGTCCTCACGTGTCCCATGTGGATCTTCAGTTTTGGCAATTTTAAATAATAGAAGTGCTAAACCTCCGATTAACTGAATCAGCAAATTTGGCTGTATTGGAGTCAGCTGAGATGGGGGTGAAAGCTACAAACACTAACTTCTATTGTCTTCTATAGCCCTACTCCGTTGTCTTTCACACTTTGTCTCCCTCAACCTGTCTTGTTTTTTTTTTCTAATTTCTCTTGTCAGACTCAAGGCCATTTACTATACCCCCCAACCTACCCGTGCCTATCTGCCTCTTCATCTCTGCTGCAAAGTCTGTTGCTTCACCCGTCTATCTCTGGTTCTCTTCAGCTGGTTAATGTCAAAGGAAGATACACCCACTAGTTAACCTTTAGAGACAAGACAAACATCACTTTCTAGCTCTATCTCTCACTCTATCTTTTGCAACTTCGCCTATCTTTGCTTTCACTTTGTCTCAAACTTAATCTGTCACTCTTTCAATTTAAATATGTTAAGTAACTGTGTGCCTACTCCCTTTCATTATTTTGTATTGACTTGCCAAACTACCCACCCCCCATCCCTCACTGTCTTTTATCATCTCTTTCTCACAACCACCCACCCCCCCTTCACCTCACTTGTGATATCAGTCCAAATCAAACGATTATACGAAAGGTTGTGACATTTTTTTGTATATGTCGTGAAAGATAGCCTGCCCTTGCGACGATTCAGCCTCCAAGTCATGCACGCTTGCCTGCTGCGGTGTGTCTTTTTCTTAAGGTGACGCTACCGAAGGAGCACCTAAATTTTTCCTCACCCACCTGCATATGCGCACACAGCTGTTCCAACTTTACATCGCAGCCAGCTGTGGCCCCTGAGGGGAGTTTGCCCTTTGACCTTGAGTTCAAAGGTTTGTGGCCTTGCCCACCAGGCTGCAAGATCAGTGAAGGCTGAGACAGCTATTTTTGCCTCGTATTCACACAACTGTCTCTCACACACACACACAAACTGCTCTAGGCTGTGCATACTGCATTGGTTCAGTGTGGACGTGAACCGATGGGGAAACATATGGAAGCTGAGATGTGTGGGCGTGTTCTATGTTGCAGCCCTGCAGGTAGAACTTCTGAGTGTGAAGAAGAAAGACAGCAGAGGTGGAGAAAAGAAAAAAAAATCACAAAGTGAGGTTCACTCTTCTGCACACAAGAACAAAGAGTCCAAACTCTCCTGTATGTCTTCAAGAGATTGTTCACTATTTTTTGCTGCAAGCTACAGTTTATTTGCACACTCTGATCATCAAGACAGCACGGGGGGGGGTATTCCTAAGGAAAGCAAAGAGGACACTGTTTTTTTCTCTGGAAATTCAAGGGCAAATGTTAAGGAGAAATAAGGGTGGGGAAAGAGGGCAGGTAGACTGAGATATGAGTAAGAGGACAAAAGCAGGTGCTGACATTTAGCTTGCAGCTACCATCGATAACAGCCATTTGTTAAAAGGGGTCATTCTGGTGCTTTTGTGGGCCCCAGCATATAAGAAAGACAGACTGTGTGTATGCCTTTATGTACAGTCATGCCAGTTTAGTGTTTGAGCACACTGCAGGTGCTGTGTGACTCTACAGGGCGTATGTGGAGGTGTGTGTGTGTGTGTGTGTGTGTGTGTGTGTGTGTGTGTGTGTGTGTGTATGTTGGGGGTGGGGAAGTGGACCAGAGTGCCACCTGTTCTCAGTCCTTATGCGGCCCAGCAGTGACACTGTGAATCATCCCCAACAGGCGGCACATGAGGAACACACACGCAGATGGCCTCGGCGCTGGTCCGGGCCCTGCTGTGCGTTTTGGCTGACACTCTCACACTGTGGTTTATAACCCACACCGGATGACATATCAGCACGCTGACCACAGAACATTCAGCAAACGTCACACATGCATAATTAAAACGGGCGCATGGGAATAAAAAAATGAGCTCCCTTTGCCCTGGGTGGGAGAGCAGCGCTTCATTTTTCAGCCTTTCACTAAAGAGCTGATGAATTGATGACCGCTGCTTCAACCCACACTGGAATGTCACAGATGTGTTTAACCTAGTTTTGAGAGGAGGTGAAAATAGAAATGCATTACTGTGCTTGGGGGAGAGACTTAATTTATTTTGTGAATTAAAATCTTACAATGACAATGTTTTACAGATTTTTTTTTTATTTATATTCGTCTCTCACGTGAATGAAGTGTGCAGCTCTGTACTTCTGTTAATGTTGTTAATGTTGACACCGGACTGACCCTCGGTCCCCCGTTTGTGGTTTCAGGAGCTGAGAGGTGTCATGGTGTCCCGTGGATGCTAAAAAAGAGGGACTACTTCACCTCTGATCACCAGGTAAGACTCTTTAAGCACATAGTTTCATCTCTGATCTAGCTTTCTAACTTGGCATCAGTTTACATATAGGTACACAATATACTAAGTACAGTACTGTGCAAAAGTCTTGAGCCACCCCTAATTTCTTTGCCTGACTTTCCTGCAATTTCTGGGCTTGAGCAATAGTTCTCCAGGCTTTCTGAAGGTCTTTTACAGTTTTTTTTTTTATATATATTTTTTGTTTGCTAAGCCATGCAACATGTCAGTGTCATCAAGGGATGAGTGTGGAGGACAAAAGAAGCAGCAGGCCTAAAACCTGTCTAAAGCAGATTAACAGTATCTGAAAGTCGTCCTTAAGAAACAGGGAAAATCCTGACACAGGACCTGAGAGATGCATCTGGCCCTCCAGCTGTTCCATCTGCTTTTTGCAGAAACCTCCTCAGAAATGGTCTCAGTGGAAGGGTGGCTGTCAAGAAGCCATTCTTAAGGAAGGGAAATGGGGAGAAAAGGCTGAGGTATGCCAAATAAGACAAGAACAGGACTGAAAAATCAGTGGCAACAGGTCTCATGGAGCGATGAATCCAAAATGTAAAATTTTTGGTTCAAATTAATGTCAATATGTACGGAGGAGGTCAGGACAGAGGTACGACCTTGACCCCACTGTGTTTTACAGAGGTTCTGTCATGGTTTGGGGCTGCGTTTGATGGAGCTATAAACACAGAAACGTATCATCAAATTTTGATCCACCATGCAATACCATCGGGAAAGCATCTTATTGGAAACTAACTTTACGCAGTATTGTATAACATACTACAAAAGTTCTTCATATATTATGCTGTCTTTTGTCACATTTCAGTTTTATTTGGCATTTAAGGGACTGTGTAAAAACTCATGATAGAATACATAAAGACTGTAAAAAAAAATCAGGGTATGTAGGTAAGGCAGGTGGAGCGACAGGGCGATGTGTGAAGAGAGTGAGTAAGACTAGTAGGAGTGCAAGCTACGCGCACACACACACACACGCACACACACATTATTTAAGAAGGAGCAAAATCATGGGTGTAAGTGGGTTATTGCTCCTTTATGAGCTCTCCTACACAAACAACTTTTTATGCTTTTGAACTTTGTGTGTGTTCTAAGTGCTGAAAGACATGCTCTTTAAAAGTGGCTGACTCAGACATCGACCATTCAAGCCATTTCAGAACCACATTAGGGAGAGATCAACGATTTCCTTGTTCGATCTGTTAGCAGTCGGTGTTAAAGCAATGCACCAATCAAAGCAAAAGACCCAAAAATTCAATATTTTAAATCTTGGAGATAAGAAATACTTTTATGCCTCACTGTAGGCAACCGCTGTGACCTGAGGCATTATGTTTTTGTGTTGCCTGAACGTATGATCTTTTGAATGCTGTGATAAAGTTTCCTCAAAAGGATAAACTGGTTAGCTCTAAGGATCAAATGTCAAAGTGACTGATGTCATATAACAGGTTTTTGACAATAACTCAAGGATTTATAATAATTTAATAGCTTATAAGGAAAAAATGTGGCATTTTATATACAAAAGTTGACGTCTGAAGAAACATGAATATTAACTGAATCCTGACACAGCAGTACGAGCAAGTCATTGTGTACTTAGAGAAAGTCATGATCAGTATAATTTACATCTCATATATGTGTGTGTGTGTGTGTGTGTCAATTCGATGTAGTTTAATGTGGTTATTGCTTTACACTATACTACATGTAAACATTACCACCCTTCCACAAAAGGTCCCCATTTATTCCATGTTATAATCTCATTATAACGTCACAGCTGCTGCAAGCTCATTTTAACACCACTGAAGGGTGTTAAACTCAGTGTAGTGTGTGTTTAAGTGGTAGCAAGATGCACCGAAGCAAGTTATCTACCAAACAGGGACGTGTGTCCCAGTTGGGACCATCTGCTGAAAATGTCCTCCTTTACAGCACCCCTAACTTTGTAAGCTCCTTTACTTTTCACTGTGCGTAACTTTGGGATGGTGAGTATATTAAGCAGGACTGGAGTGCTTAGCTTATCATAGCACTACAGTTGGGATTAGCTGGTTGTTTGGGGAACTAAAGGGAAAGCCAGGACTCCCTATCAGTCCCTCTCTCCTTGAATAAAGGCCTTAATTATCAGGGCTGCAGCACTCCATTCACCAGCTACATGGCTGCTATATGTGGGTGTGCTTAGCCAGTCTCTCTGTCTGACTGCCTGTGTGGCTCTCTGTCTCCTCGCAGTGTGAGTGTGCATGGAGGTGATTATTATAGTGTCTGTCGGTCTCGCAGTGTACCCAAAGGCTGACTCATGTTATGCCACATGTACACACACACACAGTCCTCCACACAATCCTACATATCAGAGGCTGAAAAGTACCATCTGTACCAGGGACACAGTCTCCTACGCCCATGCTCTCTCTCACACACACACACACACACACACATACCAACTTGTCTTTGTAGACCCCACTATTATAAGCCATTTATTTTTCAAACATGCTTGGATGTGTGTCAGTGGCATGACAAGAATTTCGGGTCTCATACCCATAAAAGAGATGCTGTCTATATTTGGAGTGTGAGAACTGAGCTGTCCCCATCACTGATCTCCTTAATTACACACACAGTTACACATGCAGGGACACACACTCACACATGCCTGCATTTCTTCCACACACATATACACATGATTGTTAGCCTTGTACAAGAGCTGCAAAAACAGTACTTCATTTTTTTTTCTTTTCTCCTTATATAGTGCTTTTCTAGTCTTACTGACCACTCAAAGTGCTTTAGACTACAAGGCACATTTAGCCGTACATTCTTACAGTGCTTTATTCCCTGCACTTTATCAACCTCACATTCGTGGCCGGTCTAGAATCACCAATTAACCGAGCATGCATTTCTTTGGACTGTGGGAAGCCGGATAACCCGAGGAGAATCCACACAGACAACAGGGAAAACATGCAAGCTCCACACAGAAAGGCCCAGCCAGGGTTTGAACCAGGAACCTTCTTGCTGTAAGGCAACAATGCTAACCTCCTCATCACTGTGGTGCCGGATAATGCTGTTAATCTTTTATTGTTCAGGAGAGAGCAGTGCAGAGCATGCATGGACTGGAGTTAAGAGTGGTTTCTGTTGGGCTAAATAACATTTACTTGAGTCTGAACACTGTGATTATGAAGAGATAATGTAAAGTTGACTACTCTATGGTAATTAAGAACTGGAGCAATAAACACTATATTAGCATTCAAAAGGCATGATAAAAATATATTTGCAGCTAAGTTGATGTAGTCATATACACATACTGATAATTACAATCCTAGGGATGCAGTTGGATGTGTAATAACAGAAATAAGATTATGAATGTGGCGGTGTATTAGCTGCTGTACTAAACTGTGAAACTGTTGGGAGTAGACCCTTACTGTTATTCTTTGTGCAGACAAACAGGCAGCCAGAAATGCTTCCAAGCTCATTTCCCAGTACTGTATGTACCATATCTATCCTCACATTCAGATGACTCTTCTGCACACAGCGTTTAAGAAAAAGAAGCCATCCTTACAAGCAACACTGCCTTTAAGTGCCGTACAGACCCCCTCTGTGCCGTGTCCCTCCCCTTTGTCGACACAAGCCACATTATTGAACGTTCTTTGTCACTTCACAATAGACATCTAGATCCACCCAGTAGTACATGCAGCACATCCCGTGCACTTACTTCGAGGGCTTGAATCTAGCGCGCACTTTTTTTTTAGGCCACTTTTCGCTGCAAACCGATAAAAACAAAGAGTGCTTACTAATGTTTAACTTTACTTGGAAATGACGGAAATCTGCTTTTTAACTAGCATTTATAAAGTAGCTGCTAATTGTATGGTTAAAATATCTGTGCACTCATTGTTTTTGAGTGACGTTAACTTAAAACTTAAAACGATTGCGTAACAACAAAGGAAGCCATTACATTATTCCACCAGCAGGAGGCAGCAGTGCACCAAACTGCACCAAGACTTCTGAAAAATAGAACAGTAGCCACGTGGGTGCGAGTGTGCCCAGGAGCCCACTTCAAATCTTAACTGTTTCCTGTTCTCAGGGTGCCCGTCTGTGTAGCATCTTACTATAATAATCCTAGCGTACCCCACATCCTCTTTAACAGGTGAGCCAATCTGAATGAAACTTTGAATGAACATCACCATGCATACAGGGATCATTAGCATCTATATGTTTACTATTTTTTAAAATTCTTTTATCTATTATTTTCATTTCATCATCCTCCTGCGAATGCAGTGTTACACTTTCCGTTCGCATTTGTTTCATGCTCAGCTTACGTCGATGTTTCACCAAAATTTGTATTTGCAACATGAGTTACCACCAAATAAAGAATGGAGAGTTTGGAAAAGCGATACAGGCCAAGCAAAAAACTGCAAGTAGGGCATCTTCTTGCTAGTACCAAGTAAAGAGCATAAGAATGCTTAGATTTTGACCATTTCTGGAACTCATTTTCTCTTTTGAAGAACAATAAGGTAAGTTATCAAACTTGGAATTAATGTGTTTAAATTTATTTATCAGTGCAGCCGACATTATTTAATGTTTGTTAATGATAGCTTGCTACCGCTAGCAGACTTGGCTAATAGTTGCTCCACAGTCAGACTGTTGATGTACAAAATTCTGCTGGAAACACGAACTCTCCTCACCACCGTCCCTGAATGCCCCAAAACACATTTTATTTGTTCCACTGTAAAGTGAAAAGTCAATAAATTTGAACTTATTTTCTGCGTTGCTGAAGGTGACACAGTGAATACAGTTTGGCCCTCCAGTTGTTTACAGCAGGTACTCACCATGCAAATAATGACAGCACTGACACAGCTGCAGAGGGAACTCTTGTTGTAGCCACAATGGCTGGTTAGTTAAACATCACATTTGACCCAAAGGTTTTAAATATCATCTATCGAAACATAGCTGTTTCTATAGATGCCTGACTTCTTTCTGTAGGTTATTATTATACTGAATTTATGCCTCTTTTCCACTAGTACCTACTCAGCTCGGCTTGACACGACTCAGCATGATCTTGTTTTGTTTCATTACAATTGAGTGCCACCTCAATGTGGGTGGAATCCCGGGCAGTAGTCTCTTGACATAACTTGTATGCAACTCAAAAGCGGCTCTTAGCTTGGAGACGTCCTGATACACTTTCTCATTTCTCGTCTGCCCCTCGTCATTCGACCATGGTGTTTGTTTACATGCCTCCATTTTCTTGCTGTCGGGTGAAGGAGTTGCTCTCATGACTTGGCTATTGACGTCACTCCCTGGCCAATCAGTGGCATACTGTTCTTCGGCGGCACATTTTTGGATCGCCTCGGATCGCTTGGAACCCCAGCTGAGTGGGTACTAAAAAAAGTACCTTGTACCAGGTAGTAATGGAAATGCCTACAAACCATGCCGAGTCGAGTCGAGCCACGTTGAGAGGAAATGCGGCATTGCACTGCTGAAACAATTTCTGTGTTCTTACATATGTATTTGGATTAGATGAACTGATCCAAATGCAACATCTGAGTTCTAAGAATCTAAATACGCCACAGTATGAGCTGTTTGCTTTTAAACAGGTTTATGAGCGTGAGAGGGTTCTGTCGGGGGGGGGGTTGGCTGTCATGATGAAGCTGTGCCGATCTCTCCAAATCCTCTCCACCCTGATCCAGACACTACTGACATCATTTAATGGATCATCTCAAGAACCTACTTCAAGTACTTTCTTGTTTGGGCTGTTAATGTTTTGCCCTTGGATTACCCTAAAACTGTGAAAAATACTTTCACATTTATTCAAAGACTGCTACTTAGCTTGGGACAGAAAAGTAGAGTTTGCATGGTTTTTCTTAGAAAGGTTAACTAATTAAAATTTACAGTGTAGCATCACTGATTTGAACTGAGGCAAAGGGTGATTTTGTAATATTCAGATTTTATTGTCTGTTTTGTATTCTGTGTTATTCTGAATTGTCCTGGCCATAAATAAACTGCGCGCGCGCATTCATAAGTCATCGTCTCAGCATCATCCATGACACACTCCCGTCCTCCCTGCGGCAACTAATTTTGCCTCCTGTTATCCTGCTGAGGCAGTGCTTTCTAAATATAACCTGTGTGAGTTTGTTGGGTTTGTGATGCATACTGTTGGTTGTACCAAAGTGGCTCTTTGGCATTATTATAGAGAACAGGATGGTTGCTTTGGCAAGAAATAGCTGGAACAACTGTTTCCGGCCTTGGAGAGACCTATTTGTGGTTTGTTTGGCTACCTTTGAGCACATGCCTTATAATTCTTGTACTCTGTGAGCACACAGAGTACAATTGCTGTCACTTACTGGACAGGATCAAGACATATATTAACAACATAAGTCAAGATTTTATATGTTGGCAAAGCCATGAGAACTATATTTCAATAAATAATGTTTCTGGTGGTGCCAGATGGGCTGGTCTGAATGTTTCAGAAACTGTGGATCTACTGGGACTTTCCCACAAAAGCATCTCTAGGGTTTACAGGGAAAAAAAACAGAAAATATCCAGTGAGCAGCAGCTCTCTGGGTGAAAATGCCTTGTTGATGCCAGAGGTCAGAGGACAATGGCCAGACTGTTTCAAGCTGAAAGGAAGGCAACAGCAGCTCAAATAACCACTCATTACAACCATTCATTATGCAGAAGAGCATCTCTGAATGCATAACACATTGAACCTTGAAGGTGATGGGCTAAAGCAGCAGAAGACCACACCGGGTGCCACTCCTGTCAGCTAAAAACAGGAAACTGAGGCTACAATTCGTACAGGCTCGCCAAAATGGGACAATAAAAGATTGGAAAAACGTTTCCTGGTCCTGGTTTGTCTGCTGCAACATTCGGATGGTAGCGTCAGAGTTTGGCATAAAGACCAAAAAAAAAAAGAAAGCATGGATCCATCCTGCCTTGTATCAACAGGTCAGCCTACTGGTGGTGTAATGGTGTGAGGGATATTTTCTTGGCACCGGCTGGTCCAGCCTGGTACTAGCCAGATGTACCTAATAAAGTGGCCACTGAGTGTGTGTCGCTCATGACTTTATGAAAAATAACTACAGGCACTTCTCTTTAATAGTCACAGATGGCATTAATTGCTGTAGAACAATTTTACTAATATTTTTTTAGATATTCTCTAAGCTACTAGGACAACTTCTGGGTGGATAAACCAAGGTGTCAGAATTCCCACTGCCTGGTCAATATGACCACCTCCACTGAACAGTTACATAAGTTCTTACCAAATTCCACCAATTAAGAGTTTATTGAGCATTTATTAATGTTGATCATCTTTGTAACTGTGTTATTATTAATAGTGGATGATCGTTCAGTCAGACCTAAAATATGAAAGTGGCAAACAATCATATTTCAAGCATGAATTGGCCAAAATGTTAAAGTGCCTTCTAGCTGGGTTGAGAGCAGGCTGCATCATTTTAGAAAACCGGTCAGGCTAACCTTAGAGACACAGTGTCTTCTCTGTTTTTCAATATGCCCCCCCCCCCAAAAAATGTTATTGATGTATTATAGATGCAAGGCAGAGACAAAATATACTCAGCCTATGACACTATAGTCTTTGTATTGCTGTGGTAATATGAAGTCAAGGGCGCTTCCTCATCCAAAAATAGACCGTGGCAGAGAAATACGCTGCTGGCCGTGCCGGAGTCCAACCGTTAGTCACGAGTCTGCCTGAAAAAATCTTTTAGAGCTAAAAATAAAAAAGTACAAATGGATAAATAAACGGCCCGGTACCGGCAGTCGGATCTAACGCGAGCCTGCCTTGGGATTCCGGGGGCGGGGTGACGTCACGTTTGCGGAGTGTGCGTTTCTCTTTAAACACAGCTCAGCGCAATACGATCCCTGCCTGACTGTGTGAGAGGAGCTTGACGCGGAGAAACACGGAGACCCAAACGAGCGGAGCCGTCGCTTGACAGCAGAGAGCCATCAGACGGAATCAAAATCAGAGTATAAAAGGAGCGAGCCCATCACGGACATCAGAGAGCCTCTCCTGCCGTCAGGAGCTCGAGTTTCATGGTTATTTGGAGAGGAAGCGACGCAGACCGACAGGGATTATAGGACCGTAGCAGCTCAGCGCTCCGCCGGCTGCTCGAATTTCTCTGCAGACTTCAAAATACAAAGACTTTAAAGGCTACTGTGACTGACACCGAGGACCCGGAATATTATTTCATTCGGGAATTTATTTGACTTCTGTAGCGACTTGTTTGAAACTCCTGTGTGGCCGGTGAGTGCCGGGGCTGCTGAGGGGGAAATTTAAAAGTCCAGGCGACTTTGTTTTGGTTGTAATGGGGGGGTGGGGGGTGAAAGTTTTTACTGTGATGTGCCCTCGTGTAGCCTACCGAGGTTTCACATCATAGGCAGACAGGCTGTACAATACCTGCTGTATCGGTTATTGATTGATTCATTCAGAACAGTGAGCGGATTATCGGAACTTGCAGAGTGTAACCCTCGATCGTGTGTAATCGATGAGGCGGGGGAATTTCGCCGTGTTCTCTCAACCACAAGTGGCTCTTTTTTTTTTTAATCCCACGCGTGTAAAAGCTGTGCCACAGTTCGGCGAATTCGTTTTCCTCACATTCACGTTTGATCATCTTTACCGGACTCGCTTAATCATTGAGCGCACGTGTACTTGAGTAATTTCTGCACAATTTGGCAACAGTGTGAATCTGGGGATTCACGGAACCCAGTTCCCCACGTTTTGTCCTGAAGCCGGTCCGTGCGTGTCAACCCAGCGATCATGATCTAATCCGTATATTGCTTCGGGACACCCCGGGAACACGTTGGGTGCTTGTTGCCCTGAAAACTCATGATCATCCCGCTTGTGTGTGGAAAAGGGAAGGAGAGTTAGAGGACAGAAAACTGCTTGTGCACGCCATTGTGTGTCTGTGTGTAGGAGTGGGGGGTGGGCAGGATCACTGAGGTCGGCAGCCGTGTAAAGTGAATGGATAGCTGCCTCCCCATCGCCCTCCAGTCATTCCTTTCACACACAAAGAGCTGGACTGAAAGGAAGTGATTTGCATCACCTCTCTTATTTGTGTGCGTGTGTGCCTGTGCGTGTGCGTGCCGGGGGAGGGGAGGGGAGGAGGGGTGCTGACCTTTAAGTCTGAGTCTCAGGAGGCAGTTAGTGCTCTAAAGTCTTGTTTTTGTCACCCCGATCAGATGCCTAATTATCACCTTTAGAAACACTGTTGCAGAATTACTTTCTGACTTGCGCCTGACCCGTGCGTAAACGTGCGATTTGGCCACCTTGCAGCAAAATGACCAAAGCAACGAGACAGAATAAAGTTAACTAGTTTGGGGGGGGGGTTGAACATTTAAAGTATAAGTTATCGCCTGCTCACGTACAGATGTTAAACACTTCTCTGTCACCTGTCAGGAGAAAGCAGTTGATGGGAATTTGTGGCTGAGCATGCCGGTTATTTGTCACTTTATTACCCGCAATAAATGAGGCCAGATCCAAAAGAGTGGAGTGTGCTGGCAGGGGATCGCTAAGAAAACAAAAAAACAATCCCTTTGAAGGTTCACTTCCGATCAAACCGATCGATTGGCATTTAAACAGCGGCGCGTTTTGTCTCACCTTTTCATGTCGGAGGTAGTAAAAAGTTAAAGCTCCAGCTCGCCCCTGACACGCTGTGCCGACTGTGTGCTGCTGCCTCAGCTCAACCCCGCCCCGTTTGTCCCGTGATCTCAATAGGAGTGTGTGTGTGTGTGTGTGTGTGTGTGTATGAATGAACAATCGCCGCCCATTTTACTATAACTGATGACGAATATTAAAGAGATAAGCACACGTCAGGAGAACGAGACGTGATAATGGAAAGAAAGCTGCTTGCTCGACAATAGTGAGAGTGACGAAACTTAAGGAGGCAGAATAAATTAGTAGGACTATTCACCAGTCCCCACCCACACCCCCTCTTCCTTTTCTCCATGTGCGGCTCTGATCAGGATGTGACCACTTTATTACGACTGCTCCTTTTTACACATGCCTGGCATTAAAATGGGTCAGTAGGTTGGCTTAAACTGATTACTCAGCTACTCTGCCAGTTGACACCAATCAAACAAAAGCTCTGAGTGTGTGTGTGTGTGCGCATGTCAGATGGTGGGTGCTGTGCATAGACCGCTTTTGTTAACTGTTACAAATAAAGTTTCAAAATGAAACTGTTGAGGGCAGTAATCGAATGTGTCAGTGAAACATCTACGTGACACCACAGTGTTGCAACCTTTACAGTAAAGGGTGTAGTTTCTCCAGAGAGCAACGCAGAACGAGAGAGGGGGGGGTATGCAGGACAACATCTGCTCTGCTGATGATCAATGTGCCAAACACACCCCGACACTTCAGGCGTTAAATCAGGAGTTCTTCTGTGTGCATGCTGACATGCTTGTTGGAAAACCAGCTGAGGAATTTCCTTCACCGACAAAGCTTTCACTTTGTTTCAACGTCTAAAGGAACACGGTATCCACCCACCCCACCCCTCCGTCATGTACAGCAGGAGTTATTGTGCTGTAGCTGATTGCCTGTCCCTGTTGTGTTTTAAGAAGTGCACACTGATAAGGATTTAAAGACTAAAGGATGAGGGTTCTTAGACTTTGCCAGTGACCAGCTGACAGCAATATCTTAGCCAGGCAGCCATGCCTTAAGAGAAGGCCTGCTGTGGATCAAGGTCTGTCAAAATGAGGACCAGGGCCCAAAAACAACAACCATACGGTCTTCTTTAGAGTCCAACATATGGTAAAAGTAATTCTGCAGTTCTACCTCTGTAGGGTATGAAAGAGAGGTCAAAAAAATTATTTGGTAAAAAGAGTAAGATCAAACTTAAGGTTTAGGCAAAATTACAATAATTGGCAATAAAACAGCACAAAAATGGAATATAGACAACCAAGCGTGCTAAACGTGCCTGCCAACGGCGCTTTATGGACAA
The DNA here is from genome assembly GCA_024447675.2 of Pterophyllum scalare. NCBI lineage: Eukaryota > Metazoa > Chordata > Actinopteri > Cichliformes > Cichlidae > Pterophyllum > Pterophyllum scalare. Next base: position 31,732 of record JAMQGT020012958.1, on the reverse strand, counting down.
TAATTGGTGTTCTAGCTTTGAAATATGGCGTAGTAGTTAAAATTCATCTGTCACTAACATGTACGGATGAATTCATTATCCATACTACTTCTTTCTCATTAGTTTCTACGAACCAGCAGGGCTCCGCCATGTCACCGGCCAAATGGAAACCACGGACCTCAATCATCCTCTCGCGTTGGTCGTTTATATTATGCCGCGATGTGAGCTGAGGGCGCTAAGGAAAAACAGATCCTCGGTATAACACGCGTCGCAATTTGAGAAGTGAATTGAAATGTGAGTGTTTCGCATGAGCAGGCAGGGGTTCAGGTGCAACATACTGCTGTGAAACACCAGAGTCAAAAACGAGGGAGAGAAAATTCTCGCCACAGAGTTTAACGCTGAGAGTACGTGGGGTATTTATATTCTGCTAGTATTCTAAACCTAGTGAGAGTGAGGTGAAAGTTTTCCCACTGAGTTGAGTTTCTGTTATCTCTGGCCCTTTGCCATCAGTGGTGATGCCACAGTGGAAGGGGTGTGTTTAAACCTACTGTGTGTGTGTGACTCACAGCTAAAGTTAAACAGACTCTCACACCTTGGAAAGAATTTTCTTCCTTCCTTTGGTACCTCCCCTCACCTCCTGTGACTGCATTTACCCACGTCCACCACGCTGGGAGAATAAATGATAAGTCAGCCGGTGAGTACGGAGAGATTCGTGAAAGAAAGGGGGGGGGCAAAAAAACGGCGCCACAAGATCAGCAGCTGTGGTATTTGGAGAATCTGTAAACAGGCCTTGGATGTTCTCTGGTCTAAATGAACGAACGTCATAACAAAGCTGCTCTGCTTGTGTCACAGTTGTTCTGATAAAGTCAAAATGACCGTAATTACACCCACTGTAAAAACAACGGCGCACTGACCATCTGCACACATGCTGTCATTATCTCCGATTGGCTATAGCGCTCTCTTTCACACACACGTTGCTGAGTGTTGTTCACATACACAGACCGCCAATGAAACATATTTGTGAGTCCAGGCAGGAAGAGGAAGGGGATGGTGTGAGGTTAGCCTGCCCTGTGTTTCAGGAAACATGTTGATTAGTAAAGACCTCTCATAAACCCTGTTATGAATTCCTCCCTCTGTCTATCTGCAGCTCTCCAGCTTATTTTAATAACTGTTGGTGAAGACGCGGCCAGTTCCCCTGGTAACTGTTACCAAGGAAGCAGTCTCTGGTCCTGTTTAGTATATTTCTGAGTGCCTGTGTGTGTGTGTGTGTGTTAGCCCTGGATGTGGAATAGAAGCACCTGGAGAATGAGGGAGGGGGAATTTTTCATTTGAGCCAGTTTTTCCTCTGAAAAATGGGAGTGTGCAGTTTTGTTTGTCCAGAGCTTTTCTTAGATTTGTTATTGTAAAGTGTCACTGGGAGAAGCAAAAAGAAAAGTCGGGGGACTTTTGAGGTTGTTCATGTGTGAAAATCGAGAGCGCTGATCATCAAGCCGGTGTCACTTCACCCACAGCGTCTAAGATTTCGGCTTTGTCCTCCATCCTTCAGAAGTGTTGAGTCATCCCCCTTTTTTCTCAATTCAGGCAAGAGTCGGTGAAGAAATATAGACTGGCGTTTCCTCCGAAACTTAAGTTTCTGTGAAAATGAAGCAGAAAAGTACAAGACGCGCACATTCTCACACACACACACACACACTCTCCCATCATCTGTTTGTCACTCACTTTTACCAGAAGCCTGAGAGTGCAAGCAAGGCTTTTCACTTTAGCAGCAGAGAAAATGGCTTTTCAAGTCAAGTTATGTCGCTTGTTTTTGTTGAAGTGGCTGGTGTGAGTCATGAGTTGGATACACGTGCCGTCACACAGGATGACTGTGTGTCTGGGGTGTATTTTTAGGAGCTCACAGTGGTGAACTTGACCCTGCTTATTTCACATCTGCAGAGGCTCATATTAGTCACATAACGATGTGTTTTTTATACAGTCATTCATTGCAAACACCCTAAAACACACAGTTATCTTTTTAACAGGAAGCCTAAAAAAAAAAAAAAACCCTCCCCCAAAGCTCCATTTTCTCCCTTACACATTCATACACACACCCTCAGGGAGGCCCACTTCCTGTGTCTGTGACAAGAGTTTCCTCTCCCCTCGGAGCTCGGTTCCTCTTCTCTTTAATGTCACACACGCACAACTGCAATTGGTCTCTTTTTATGAATTGCGTACCACTGTAGCCCAGTAGTTGTCATGTTGTCAATCGCAGCCCAGATGTTACGGTGGTGTGCAGGAAAATAAAGGGTCCTCCTGTTTTCCCTTCTATTTTTTAAACCAGTGCCTACACCTACACAGTCCCTGTGGAATCTGTGCTTCTTTTTCCCACAAAGAGATAAAAATGTTGTCTAACTGTAATCAACTCTCTATCTCCTGAATGTGGTCAAGCCAGCTGTTAGGACCACCTAAATTAATGGAAAAGGTAGTGGTGAGGGGCCAAGCAGCAAACTGACAGGCTGACCACTGGCAGCCAAAACAAGATAGTGATTAGTTTGCGGTTGCTGCTAACCTGAAGATTCGCCCTGCTGTTTACCAACTGTTTAAATTAGAAGCAACTTCAAACCAACAGTCTAAATACGAAGACTTCGGATCTCCCTCCACAGATGTTTTACTGCCTCCTGTCACGGCGTGAATGTTGCGCAGCTGTGCAGCAGTACACCCAGGCCAGAACGAGACAAAAGGAAGCAAATATGAGCTCGGCTTTGTTAAAAGCCGGCTGCTGCGCACGGGGAGCGAGCAAAGGGTTAGGCCAGCGCTGTATTTTCCAGATCAAGAGTCGTGTTGCTGAGAAGATTGTCCATCACAGAGGTCAGATCCCGCTGTGTTTATGCAGAAACAAGTTTACGCGTGCCATGTCCTCAGCTGAACTACGCTGCCTCGTATGTGCTGGCTGGCACATCATCTTCTAATTCTGTGTGCGTGTAAGGATGCAGACGTGATAAAGTTAGCCCACATCATCATCTTGGAACAGCACGCACTGACGTTAGTGAGCACACAAACAAACAAATACACACGTACATGCAGACACAGGGAGCCTGGCAACAAGGCGGGGGAGGATGGATGCAGGGGCGGGCTGGCTGTGTGTGAGTGTGTGCGTGTGAGTGAGACAGAGAGAGAGAGAGAGAAAGAGAGAGAGCGAAATGCATGGTGTTTCCTCCAGAACACGATCTCTATCTGGGACTGATTATGTAATGGCCAAAAAGGCTGAAGGAGGAAGCAACACGGCAGAGAGAGACTATGCCTTTCCGCCATGCTTGACCATAGACTGACTGCTGCTGAGTTCTTTCCTAGCTCTACTTGTCATTATCTGCTACTTCTACCAGTTTTGGCTGGTAATTTCTTATCAGAATGGCTGCATATTGCATACTGCATATGCACAGTAAAATGCTCTCCGGCTGCCTGCCATTACCCCTCAAAGTCTTCATTTTCAAAGTTCACATCAATGGTCACAGTGCTGCTCCAGGGCTCTGTGTAAGCTGTGTACTTACACTTCTGCACGGCAATGCTGATCAACATAGGAAGATGCAAACAAGTAGAGACTCAATAATTCTGCATTGTTTGTCGTCACACACTACTTCTCGTGGCCTCACTGTGTTTGTCTGGCTGGGAAACGGCACAGGCAAATTGTTGGCAGGACAGGAACGGGTGACGGTGAATAAATGGAGGATGTGGCACAGAGACAGACACCATCTAATTCATTTCAACTCTTTGTTCCCCTTAGCTCTTGTTAGTGACTAAGCAGGCTTCCCTGTGCTCAGCCACAAGCCTGTGACTTTGGTTTGTGCCATGAAATTGCTGATTTTCTCAGATCCCGCAGAGATATTTTACTGTCTAGCCTCCTGGTTGTAACGGTTGACGGCCGATGGCACGGAGTTGTCTGCTCGTCAGACACCCACCCCAACCCCCCCGAGGTTCTCGGGGACGATAATTTTCCTAACTATGATAACGAGGGTGTTGACGGGAACATTTCTTTGATGACTTGTGTCGGTGGGGTTCGGGGGGGGAATTTCACTTCCACAAGATGCGCTGTCGGGGGAATTTCTGATTGAACTATAAAAGATGTCATCAGTTTTATCAACTGATAGCATTATCAGCTGTGTGTGAGAAGCAGATGTTCTCAGACTACTTTCACTTCTTTAACTGCATACACCACAATAGCATAAGCTCGCTGTGGTTAAAGCGAAATCAAATTGAAAGCAAGAAGCAATCACACAAGCACCAGCAGTATTCTGGGTGCCACTGAGGCTGACAATCTCAATTTCTCAAAGCGTTTCATAACTTTAAAAAAATATATATATATAAATAATAATTTTTTCTTTCAGCAGCAATACATTCCGTTAGTGTGAAAAAGGAATAACAGATTAATCAGACTGAACATTTCCGTAGAATTTTCCTCATCATTTCTCTTGAACTAGCGGTCTGGTAGTTTGCTTATCCTCTCGGCTATGAAACCCCCATCAGCTCATCAGCACATCCTGTTTGTATATCTAAACACGCATACTGACTACCCAAGCGCCACGCTGCTAAGGAAGCAGAAATGACATCACACGGTCCGAGAAATTCCCACTGTTGTTAATGATGCAGTGGTGCAGAAACGCCCCCGGTCACCTGACTGTAAGTGGTGTCCCAGAGGGGCGGAGTTTAGGGTCAGCGGTTTGGGGTAAGCCCTCTTCCAGAGGAGCTGACTCATCGGGGGGTTCCCCGAAAAATAAACTGTGTAATGTTGGTATTCACTCTCACTGCTTCTCGTCTCCTACACCGTACTCTTACCCATAGGTGCTATAACCACATTTCATCGCTTTGGTATAATCTGATAGAACCGAAGCTGCTCCTGAGCAACTTTCTGCCATCTGTGTGTATAGTATCTAATTTCAGAGTACTGAGTTTCTCACACTGTGCTGCTAGAGTAGCTGTGAGCAATGTGATAGCCAGGATAGACGACTGTTTGGTCACACACACCCTCTATAAAAGTAGTAATTACAACCTGGCCACTGCGTCCCCATTTGCACTCAAAAGTTACAGTTGGATCGTTTGCTGGATTTCTCTTTCGGTTTGTCTTCCTTCCTAATTTAAACCTTTCTTGTTGTCATATCTTCCTTCTCGCTTTTCACCATAATGCAGTTTTACTACGTTTCACTGGAGCTACATTGTCCATGCCATGATTGACCCAGTTTATGGGGTTTTTTCCGGTTCTACTTGCCCGTTAAGCTGCGCAGTCCCCATCGCTCCCACTGCATTACCTTCCCATGCATCACCTGAACAGTGAGGGAAACCAGGAGGGGTGCAGGTGGTGATGAGGAGCAGCAGGATGAAGAGCTCTTCAGTTGACTGAAAGAAAAGCTCACCATGACTGCGTACCTCATGCCTGGAGACTGAGACGCTAACTCGGAGTATTGTTTACTGGCATCATGCTGTTGATGTTTTCTTCCTGACATATTGACATTTTTCCCTTCTCTGTGTTTCAGGATTGAGGAGACCCCAAAGAAATGATTGGCAGCTGAAGCTGAGACTTAACACAACTGTGAATCAATAACTTGGTGCTACTCTAAAAGGTACGCTCAGCATGAGTGTTTGTGTCAGTTTCCTTTAAAGCATGTTGAGCACAGTCTTAACAGTTAACGCCAGCCTATCTTCACATAGCAGCAGCACCTGGTGGATGATGATCCAACCCCCTGGGCTGAAGGGTGGTGATAGAGAGGGTGGTGTACATGTGTCAGTGAACAGCAACCCTTCTCACAAGCTAAAAGTGTACAGTGTTTGAAGTATCCTCTACTGGGCTTTAAATAGAGCCAGTGTTAGTGGGAGGAAGAAAGGAAGAGAAGATGAACCGGTGGGATGAAGTCCTGCGTGTGTCCAGAGCTAATTCTGGAAAACGAGTGGAAGAGTGCTATGCTGAGCAAAGCCAGTGAATCATAACCTCCGTGTGCATGTCTGTTACTCTCCTGCTGATGAATTATGCAGCACATTTCAGTGTTAGCACCATCATTCATTTCTTTATCACCTTTGCCGTTTATGGAACACCTTTCTAATCATGTCACGCCCCAGACAGGGATGGAAATCAAAAATGGTGGTCTTCATCTTTATATTCATTATATTATGATGATATCATATTGTACATAATGACGAAGATCAGTCAGGATATTATTTCTGAAGGATTCATCTCATGTTAAGCAGAAGACAAAATGAGGATTTTAAATGATTTAAAGTCACATGTTGAGAACAACAGTGTGGGCTTTTTGTGAGGCTAGTTTTTAACAGCAGTCATGATTGTGTAGGTTTAAACATCCCTCTCGGGTTTTGTCTTGGGTCTCTTTTGTTGTCAGCATTGAGTCTCTGTACTTTGAAACACAGAGTTCTCCTTTTATCCCGACACCTTCTGTCTTTTGTATCGTGTGCGTCCGGTGTTTCTGAAAGCAGGGAGGGGAGAGAGTTATCGCTTAGCTTCTTTCATGTTTTTCCCTCAACCAGTTTCCTTTGTGTTATTTGTATGTGTCTATGTGTGTTTGTGGGAAGGTGTGTGGGCGTTTTCATGGCACCATTCCCACTCTCCACTCCACCTCCCTCTATCCCTTCCCTCTTCTCCTTAATCTATCCTTCCATCCTGTTCAGACCGTCTGTCGCTGCTGCCCCCCTCTTCCTCTTCATCACGCCTGCCGTAATGAGATTAAACCTTAGTGTATCTACTTGGCGATGCACACACTTTATACACACTCTTCAGTACACACACACACACACACACACAATGCTGCAGTACACATACAATCATCCACTTAAAAGAGAGCACACTATTTTCTCTCATGCACTAAAACAGCACAGGCCTGACAGCACCATGCAGCTTGCACACTTGGACCGCATCCACTTGCATCGTTTCCAACATCACTCACTTGGCATGAGACCAAGGCCTCTCACTCTTAGTCTTTCCCTCTGTCTCTGGCTATCAGGAGGCTCATGGTAAGGATTACAGTAACCCCAGGTCTGTCCTCAGAGGTGAGCTCCCCACTGGGCCATCTGGGCTTCAGAAATAATCGGATTCTGCACTGACTAGCTTACTGTTGCCTCCTACAGGCTGACTGATGCATCGCAGCCGGCAAAAGAAGTCATAAATGTAACTTTCTTCCAAAAATGTACTTGACAGAAGCAGATTACATGGTGCTAATCTCTCTCTCTCTCACACACACACACACACACACACACACACACACACACACAGTCTACATAATAACAGGAGAGCCTGACGACATATTTTTGGACTTTTAAGTGTCTGACTTCTCCTCAAAATGATTCTCTTGTCCTTCTGCTTCTGCAGCCAACTGGCTTTTAGGCTCCTGGTGCTGAAGACAGAGGTGTCAGACGTTACACATATTTTCAGTGTTGGAGTGAGGCCCTCTCTGAGCTGCAGTGGAGGGCTTCACAGATACAGCTAGTCTGGTAAGTGTTCTTGTTTATGAAGCAAGGAATTTAATAGGGGTCTCACAAATCCAACATGAGTGCTACAAACTATGATGGTTCTTTATAAAATTCAAAACATACTGACTGGACGTGGCATTTGTATAATCTGTGTCATAAAATTGTGATAAAACTTGAAGTGTGCTCTTTGTCCAAAAGTGTTTACCTTCCTGTCTCTAAGCGTATCTGTGTGTTAACTATATGATTGTCAAAATTAACCCGCAGGCTGGATGCATCACGCAGTAGAGCAGTTTGGTGGGCGAGGCACACGGGATTCCTTCCCTCTGGACGAACTCAACCGGGGGCCATGGCCTCCCGTGGGCGGCCGCGCCTGGCAGCCACCTGCCAGGTCTGTGCTCATGACAACACAACACAAAATTTTGCAAACCTCTTTGGTAACACTAATCCGTCAGATTTAAACCTGCAGTTAGAACTCAACTAAAGTCTCAAAGCTCACATGTGCTCAAAAGCCTTGCTACAAAATGTCTGAATCTGAATAAACCCTGTATGCTGTCTCTGTCTCTCATCAGGTGTTCACCTGCAATGAACCAACACCAGCTACTTCCCCATCTACCTCCTGGACCTATGGGTGGGTTAAACCATCACAACAAATATTTCAGTAATGGGTAAGTCATGAACAAAGACATCAGTGGCACACCTACATCTAAAATGCAATAGATAATTTATTTAGAGAAAGTGACAAGAGGAATGAAAATTCTGATGTCATTAAAGTTTTGTTTTGTTTTTTTCATTGTATTGTATTGTTTAACTCTTGTGCTTTATACTCCAGGCCCATGCGAGGAGGTGAAAAGCTTGATCTCCCACAGGCAATGTTGCCAGCTCTACAGAGGGAGCAGCAGAGACCTCCTCACCATCTTCATCCTCCACCTCACCACAGAGCATGGGAACTAGGCCAGCTATATGAATCCCACCTTCCTCCTCGAGGACATCCTGTCATGCCCCTGCCCAACGACCTCTCACTTCGTCTCCATAATGGAGGTTATACAGGAAGCAGCGGACCTCCGCCTAACCCCCATTTCCCCCCAGAGCGCCAAACCAACTGCTGAAGGTGAGAACAATGCTACAGTGCTATTTTATGTCAGGGTTTTGCACTGGAGTTAAATAATTGATGAACAAGAACAACAAAAAAATATATATATATCACTGTTCATGATTTCTTTGTTGGATTTCCTATCTACTTTAGTTTGGGGGTCCTCAGGAGCAGAATGTTCCCCGGGGTCCGCCATTGCTGGGAGATGACTTGTGGGCTCAGGTGCACCAGGTAGGAGTTCTCTAATTGGCTGGGATCATGTTTCATCATCCATAAAAACACCTGGCAATTCCTGTTTAGACCTACGAAAAAAATTCCAGTCAAAGCTGCTTTACCCGAGCTTTCTCTGAATATTCTGACAAAGGAATTCTTTGGACTGACACTGCAGTCGTCTTCATCTGCAGTAACAAAGATCCTCTTCATTTTTCTGTTCACAGCAGAGGGCCTACCCAGGGAAGATGCTAGGTGGTCAGCTAAAGCGAGCAGGCCCTCCACTGGGAGGGCATTCTGTTATTCAACACACACCTCCACCGTCACTGCACCCACCCTCCCAGCCTACAGCAGAGGAGTGTCCCAGCCCCAGCAAGAGGAAAAAGAGTTCAGATCAGGTATTGGACAGTCACAAATATTTTTTTTTCTTGCAGTACCGAAACAGCCTCAGCTCTTTTTTATTTCCCCCTTCTTTGTGTTTCTCAGATCTTTGAGTAGTAAAATATTGTAATGTTTTTTGTTTTTTTCCCCCTGTGCAGGTATCCCACCCTGGGCTACAACGTTTCTCTAGCGCTGGCCAATCTTTGTCACAGCAGCAGTCTGTTCAACACAACCCTCCAAAGCCTGCCTTCTGGAACCCCCTTCACAAGGACCACAGTGTTCCCTGGCAGCCACAAACCTCCGAGCGCAAGACCCCACAATCGCAGGAGTTCCAGGTCTGAACAGGAACAAAAATTTCTCTTCATTAGATCCATCTTTAATATTTTAATTGAATTCCATCAGTGGCTACTGTTTGCTGTGCTTTAACTAACATCTGGGCCAAAGTTGGTTTCATGTTAAGTAAAGCGGTGATCAGATCCTTTGTATGTTACTCTAATCATCCTTGTTCTGTGTGTCAACAGGAAACCAACAAACAAGGTATGGGCAGCTACACCCAAAAGTCCTCTCCTGCCTCTTTGACCCCTTCCAACGTCTCTCCTTCACCCAACTCTCCTCCGGGAAGCTACAACCAGGGATGTGCTCCTCAGCTTCATAAAGACAAGTTACAACCTCAGGCTGTAAACCATCAGTCCCCTCACTCCTCCTACCCCAGTCCCAGCTCCAAACTGGAGAATGCTCCACTATGCCAGGCTAAAGAGACTCGTGGTCCTCAGATGCAGAGAGGCCCTCTCATTGGGGGCCAAGGTGGCAGCCAAGCTACCTCTCGTACAGCATCGACTCCAACCAGGGGAGACCGAGATCATCACCTACATGCCCAGTCATCACCAGCAAACGTTTCTGCAACCAGCAGCAACGACAGCAGCAGCAGCAGCAGCAGCAGCAGCAGCAGTGTGCCTTACAGCCACTTCCAGCCTCATCCAGGGCTGGGCCACCAGGGTCCTCCTCCTCCACCGCCTCAAGCCAGCAGCACCTCAGTACCTCAGCAAAGCGATCCCCGTGAGGCCTGGAGATATCAGAACAGGTCCAGGAATCACTCCCTGGTGAGTTCAAATTATTTATGCATTAGTTTGTTTGAACCGTGTTTAAATTAGTTTAATCTACTGCAATGAGTTCAGTTAATAAAGGGCAGCAGCACCATGGAGGCACATAAACTATGTATGCAGTTGTTTTGTGATCACTGTTCCATTAAATGATTGAAAAATTCTGCTTCTCCAGGAATCAGGCACCTATAGACCTCCAGGTCTGCTACCTCAGTGCCAGCAGAGCCACAATCAGGTCATGGAAAGTCGGCTTCCAGGTTCATCCCAGCGTCACGTCAGCCCTCCCCTGCCACCAACTAACTCCACTCGAACACCTGTCATTACAACCAATCCTCCCATGTCCCAGGCGCCCTGCTCTGTCAGCCGCCAGAGCAATAGCAGCAGCTCTAATTGCGTTGCAATGGCTGGTGCCTCCAGAGTAACCACATCACCCCCTGCTGGCTGCTCTGTGAACAATGGCAGAAGTAGTAGTTGGCAAGGAGGAAGGGAGCCAGTACCCCAAACCTCTACCAGTGCTGTCACTGGCCCCAAATCTCACAGGGATGCTCTGCAGCAGCCAGGTAATCACCGAGGCCCGGCTCCCACTGCAAACCAGTCTCACCAACAGGGAGATACTAAGTCTCAGCATATGAAGGGGAAGATGGCATACTATGCTCAGGCTCAACTGGAAAAACCTCCTCCATTTTCCTCCTCATCTTCTCTATTCTCCTCAGGGCACCACAGAGCAGGGGACAGCGTGATTACAAGCACAGTATCAAATCCACTTTCTAGATCTCCTACTACTTACTGCCCAGTTTCTCACTCCACAGTCAGCTCTGCGCCTCAACCATCCAACCCAGCTCACCCCTCCAAACAGATATTCTCTCATTCACAAACTCCAGCTTCTGTCCCTCAGTCCATTGAAGAGGCTCTCGATAAACTCGATGCTGAGCTACAGGGACACATGCAGGCTGAGGAAAGGAGGAAGAGAGACAGAGAGGAGCAAGAAAGAAAAAGAAAAGAAGAGAGAGAAAAGAGGGAAAGGGAAATAAGACAAAAACAGGAAGAGGAGAGAAAGAGGATAGAGCTGGAAAAGAAGGAAGAGGAGAGGAAAAGAGAACTGGCGAAACAAGAGGAGGAGAAGCGGAGAAGAGAACGGGAGAGGCAAGAGCAGGAGAGAAGGCAGGAAGAAGCGAGAAAGAGAAAAGAAGTGGAGAGAATGGAGAAAGAGAGGAGAAAGAGAGAGTGGGAAAAGCAAGAAGAGGAGAGGAAAAGGAGAGAATGGGAAAGGAAGAGGAGAGAGTGGGAGAGGCAAGAGGAGGAGAGGAGGAGGAGGGAAGCAGAGGAGCAGGAGAGAATGAAAAGAGAACTGGAGAGGGAGGAGGAAGAAATTAAAAAACAAAAAGAGTTGGAGAGGAAAGAGGAAGAGAAAATAAGGATGGAGAGAAGTAGAGAGGACAAACTGTGCGGTGCAAAAGGAAAAGAGCAGACTGCTATTGAAAATCTGGAAAGGCTGCTTTCTGAAAACACTTCCCCAGTGCCCCCACCTCCTCCCCTCTCTTCTATTACTGCATCTCCTTCAGGTCCATCTCTCCCCAGCTCTCAGGCTTCTCCTCCCTACCCCTGGCTAAGCCGTGGTGGTTTACTCCCCTGCCAACCAGGTCAGACGCCCACCGCTGCTACTCATGTAGAAAGGCTGCGGCCTCCTCCTCTCACACCTCAGACAGACTATGCCAGAGAAAAGCAAAGGCAGAGGGAGATGTGGAGTAACAATGGCGGAACGACATTCAGTCCTCCTTCAACAAACAATACCTCAGGGATGAACCAGCCGGTGTACCCCAACAAGCCCCCGGCAATGCAAGCTGCACCCAACCAATCCAAAGACCCAGCCAGGGAGAGAGACAGCGGCCAGCACTCGCTCCCTACAGTGGCACTAAGAGAGCCCCCTAAACTGTATCACGCTTTTTCTAGAGAAAACCTTCCAGCTCTATCCTCCACCTCCACCAGGGGAATCCTCAATAAGCAGGTGACAGGAGGCAATTTGGATATCGCCAGCAGCTGCAGCACCGACTCTGACAGTGCTCAGTTTGAGGAGGAGTCCTCTGAGTCCACGCTGCTTCCTGATGGTCTGGCTAATATTATGGCAATGCTGGATGAATCTATCAAAAAGGAAGAGGAGATGTATAACAGTGAAAAGAATGGGCCTGCAGGACTCATTGGCACCTTTTCTCCCAGTGCTGAGCCCAACAAGAGCTATCTTTGTGCCCCAGACTTAGTTCCAGCAACAAAACATCAGCCCAGTCACGAAGACCGATCCAATGCCAGTCCTCCTGTCCTTAGCCGCCAAGGTTCTCTGGCATCCCCTTGCAGCCGAACATCTTCTCTCAATGAGGACGACGAAGACGATCTTAAACCTTCTCCAAATGTTCCCGTGAATCCTAAGCAGTCCGTGGACATGGCAATGGGAGTAGGGAACACCAATTACCGGCACAGTGACTTGGCTAAACTTTATGGTCTACCTGAACAGACTAAAAGTGATGCTGATGAGGACGATGATGATGAAGAGGATGAAGAGGATTCCGAGGCCCCGTCTTGTTCTCCACCACCCCAAAGACCGCACCTCCATCAGACAGGTGTTAATAGCACGTTCAAGTTTCAAGCAACAGTCCCACAGAGCCAGAAGTACACCTACCGTGGCGGACCTTTTGGGAGACCTCCTCCATCAGCTCTAGTTGGGGTCAAATATTCCTCTTCACTGTCACTGGGCCCCGATATCTGCTGCCAACAGCAAAGCAGTTCTCCCACATCAGATTCAACGAATCCACCGTTCAGTCCTGCCGTTCCACCCATGAAGTCCTCTCCTCGTTCTCTGCTGGAAGATAAGAAGCTGAAATTAGAGGACTCCGATGTCTGGACAGATGAAGGAGAATCAGAGGAAAGCATGACCTCTATTAAAAAGAAAAGCACGCCTACAATAAAACATATTAGGGCAGTGAAGGAGGAGCAAGAGCTGACGACCATCTCTGAATCTTCTTTGGCAGAGTTGGGCAAGAGCTGCGAGGTCATGCTTAGCCGACAGTCACTTCATCACAAGAACTCCCATGAAAAACGTGACGACCAAGGTAAACTGGGAAACAGACACAAACTTGAGAAAGTAAGGGAACACAGAGAGAAAGGCAGAAGCAGAGACAGACAGAGGGACAAAGAGAAGAAGAGACGGCATGGTCATAGCAGCAGCAGAAAGCATGACGATAGAAAAGAAAAGAAAAAGCACAGAGACAAAAAATATTCTTCATCATCCACCCATTGCAGTTCCAGCCACAAGCGACACAAGGATGGCAAGGGCCATAAAGAGAAAGACCGCAGAATCCTGAGTGATCTCAATCTCCAGAGAAAGGAGGGCTCGGAGAAAACTTTTGGTCATTATGAAACAGAAAAAAAGAAATGCAAGGAAGCGTCCAGTACGAGCTCCACCAGTGAAGGGGAGCGCGGCTCTTCCGAGCACAAAAAAGGTGAATCTGGGTCTTCATTAGGTTCTATGGATTTAATGAAATTGAAGGCATTGTCAGACGGGCCGCCAAAAGAGCTCAAGATTCGCCTGATCAAAGTGGAGAGCGGCGACAGGGAGACGTTCATTGCCTCCGAGGTGGAGGAGAAGAGGATTCCACTGAAGGACATTAGCATCAAGAACACCGCGAGTGAGATTATCCGATCCTGCAAGTAAGTGCACTGCAGAGGAGGGTCTTTAAAAAAAAAAAAAAGGAAAAAAAAAAGATTTCATGTAATGTTTCACTAGAATTGCATGTCATTACAATTAGTTATTTGAATTAACCTTTTAGAAAATGATTGGTGCCTTCATGTTTGCATCGATCAACCTTTTGCCTTTTGTTCCCCTCCACTCTAGGGCAGCCAGAATGAAAGGGAAATTTAAAGAATCGTACTTGCTGCCGGCCTTCTGCGTAAAACCCATCTTACCCACTGAGGAGCCCATTCCCAGAGAGAAACTCAACCCTCCTACACCCAGCATATATGTACGTCACTATGTTTCTAAACACACCCGCTTCACATAAATTCTATGCCAGGCAAAGACTTCACATGAGTTTTCCCAAGCGTATAATACAGAAAACAACACAGGCAATTTGGGAGGTGACATTCTTTAAAACAAAATAGACAATACACCAACAATACTCGTGCTACCGTCTTGCGATTTATTATGCACGAAAGCAGATTTTACAACGCGGTTATCTTCTTCTTTGCAGTTGGAGAGTAAGAGGGATGCCTTCTCCCCTGTCCTGCTGCAGTTCTGTACAGACTCCAAGAATCCCGTTACTGTCATCAGAGGACTGGCTGGATCGTTACGACTCAGTAAGCTTCCAGTGATTCATGTGCTAATGAATATAATGAAACAGCACGTGAGTAAACTGCCCCAAATTTGATGAAGAAAAAGGATCTCAATTTTGCCTTCTAAACGTTTTCAGACCTTGGGCTCTTTTCTACAAAATCCCTGGTGGAAGCCAATGCCGATCAGATGGTGGAGGTGAGGACTCAAGTGCAGCAACCTGCTGATGAGAACTGGGACCCGAGTGGCACAGGTCAGACGTGGCCCTGTGAGAGCAGCCGCTCCCACACCACCATCGCCAAGTATGCCCAGTACCAGGCCTCCAGCTTCCAGGAGTCTCTCCAGGTACAGAAAATTGAAGATTATTAAGCAAATTCCCAAGTTCTGCCCCAAATTCCCCCCTGAACTGATAGCAGTGGGTTTGAAATGTCTTTATTAAGAGATTCCAAAATAAAACTGAGAAGTTGCACAAGTGTTTGCAAATACTCACTTCCATGCTCTGACATAGCGAAAACATGGAGAGCTCCATTAGCTCACGTAGATCATTTTACACCACACAAAGTCAGGACCTCCACATGTCTGCATTTTATTTTGTACTTCGTCTAATAAATGTGGCATCTGTATTTTCAGGAAGAGAAAGGCAGTGATGAGGAGGATGATGAAGATGATGAGAAGAAGCCACCCAGTAGTTTGGAGACTCCCAACAAGGACAGCTCTAAAGAAACTTGCAAGTATGTATACTTTTATATAAAGCATTTAATCTTAAGTTTTTTTCTGGAGGTACTCCAGGGTTTTGTAATTTGTACTAATGATTCAATGTCTTCTTTAGTGGTGAGCAGAAAGCAGTTGGGAAAATCATTAAATTTGGCACCAACATTGACCTCTCTGATCCCAAGAGGTGAGCAGCTTCAACATTATCACCCTAAAGCAAGTGATGTCTGTAGCGAAGGTTCACGCCGCTAATATTTGCACATTATCTAAGAGGACAGCAGAGTTCTAAGGTTTTGTCTCTCTGCTCAGGTGGAAGCCTCAGCTTCAGGAGCTGCAGAAGCTTCCAGCATTTATGCGCGTGTCATCCAGCGGAAACATGCTGAGCCACGTCGGACACACCATCTTAGGCATGAACAGCGTCCAGCTCTACATGAAGGTTCCAGGGAGCCGAACGCCAGGTAAAGGACGGGTCACCTAATTATACAGCAGGTGGCACAAGTTACTCTTTAAATGAAGCTCTGACGGTGCTTCGGTCACCGTTAGTCACGGATTACAATATTCTGTGTCCTTGCTCGACAGGTCACCAGGAGAATAACAACTTTTGCTCGGTGAACATCAATATTGGCCCCGGAGACTGCGAGTGGTTCTGTGTCCATGACAACTATTGGCAGGCCATCAGTGACTTCTGTGAGAAGTGAGTAGCTGGAGACAGTTTGTATTTACACGACAGTCTTCTCTTATGTAATACGGTGCTATTACCTTTATACTAACAATGGATGTGTAGGAGTGTAACGGTGAAACAGATTTACAACAGTTGTGCGCCCTCTACATGTCTGCCTTTTAATGCTTTCAGGCATGGAGTGGACTACCTGACAGGGTCTTGGTGGCCAGTTTTAGAGGACCTTTATAACGCCAACATCCCAGTGTACCGCTTCATCCAGCGGCCTGGAGACTTGGTGTGGATTAATGCCGGTACCGTTCACTGGGTTCAGGCTGTGGGCTGGTGCAACAATATTGCCTGGAACGTTGGACCCCTGAATGGTAAGAAGTGCACCATCTAGTGGCCAAATGCAAATTAATTCAACAACAGATATTTTTTTTTTGATAAGGTAGTATTTGTTGTATTCTTCAGTATTGTTTCATGGATATTTACAGGTTACCAGTATCAGCTGGCCCTCGAGAGGTTTGAGTGGAACGAAGTGAAGAAGGTGAAGTCCATTGTCCCCATGATCCATGTGTCCTGGAATGTGGCCCGCACTCTGAAGATCACTGACCCCGACACCTACAAGATGATCAAGTGAGTACAGCTGGTTTTATTACTCGCGCACCAAAGTTTAGACACGTGTTCGGTAGCACAGACTCAGTGTCTGTTTTGACGAAAGCAGAAATGATTGCAATGATGATGATGTTAGTGGTTTTAAAGTAGCAGTGATATATCCACACAAAACCGCCCGTGAAAATTTGGTTGTAAATGTCGGTCTTCACCTTCCTGCCAGACACTGCCTGATGCAGTCCATGAAGCACATCCAGATCCTGCGTGACCAGCTGGTGGTTGAAGGCAAAAAGATTTCCTATCAGAGTCGGGTCAAAGATGAGCCCGCCTACTACTGCAACGAGTGCGATGTGAGTATCTGTCAGTTCTCTTCTAGCGATGGACCCAGTTTCTTACACAAACCTAAACAGATTTTTTTGTGCTTCATGGTTTCAATAGTTATCTTCATCTCCAGCAAACTTTTAGGGATGTTGAATTAGATTGAGTTTGTTATGCCACATAAACTGGCAACTGAGTCTACAAGTAAGGCATCTAGGAAAAAGTTGGTCGATTGCTGCAGTCAGAAATGTTGCTGAGGAAAGTTTGACCTTTCTGCTGTTCTGCTTGGACACAGGTGGAGGTGTTCAATTTGTTGTTTGTGACAAGCGAGAACAGCAGCAGGAAGGCCTACGTGGTCCACTGTGAGGACTGCGCACGACAGCGTAGCCCCAACCTGACCAACGTAGTTGTGCTGGAGCAGTACCGCATAGAGGAGCTCATGAACGTTTACGATTCCTTCACCCTGGTGAGCAGAGACCTGGGAGTTCCCTCCTGAAATAACATGATGTAAAACTCTGACTTTTCTTTTTTTTTTTTCTTTTCGGTCAGTAATGTTGTGTGTCCTGTCTTACCAGGCCTCCTCCTCCCGATGACAGATCTCCCCACGTGTGTCTCCTCAGACATAACCAAAACTCCTGCAAGCCAGGACAAAGACAGTTTCACTTTGGTTTCCAATTTACCCATTCATTATTATTTAGCATGATTCTTGCGACTACTGCTACTACTTGCCGAATAGCCAGTTGAATACGTTTACTCATTACTGTTTACAAAAAGAAAAACCAAGCCGCCAATAAGATACCAGTTTACTCTCAGATGGTGCTTTCAACCAGAACCCCTGGAACCTGCAGCCGATCACTGGGGGGGGGCAGTCGGTGCTGTCATTGAACAAACTGCGGAGGGTAGCCGGTGGGTTCAGCGGCGTGTTTCTGTCAGTACCGGAAAGAACTCTTCTGTTGTCTTGAATATTGAAATTTGTACATGCTGTTTGAAATTTTTGTGGGGTGCTGTCTTTTTAAAAAATAATTTATTGTTGTTTTTGGGGTTTTTTTCTAAACTAGATCCGCCTAGATATATACCACATTGGCCTTGTATTTAGAAAAGAGAAAATGGAAAATACTAATAGAGTTATGAACATTTTTCTAAAAGCATTAAGAATTAAAAAGAAAAAAAAAGAAAAAAAAAAAAGAATACAATTGTTTGGAATGCTTCAAAAGATACGGGTTATAGCAACTTTGGTTGTTTGGTTTGTTTGGGGGGAGGGAGGGGGTGGGTTGTTTTTGCTTTTTCACACTTTTGAATGTGTTGTAAATTTTGTTTCTATGAGTTATACCTTTTTATTTCCGCGGGAGATTAATATTCAGTTGTCACAGGTCATCAGGTCTTGTTCATTTCTTCCCTTTTTGTATGAACTCGCTCTTAAAAAAGAAAAAGGAAAGGAAAAAAGAAAAGAAAAGAAGAGAGAGTCATTGTCCTCTGGTGTGTGTTTTGTTTGTTCCAATATGCAGACTTTGTATTTCCTGGATATCGTTTTTTCTTTTTTTTTGGGGTTTTTTTTTTGGCTTTGTACATTTAATTTAAAATGTTTCCTCTATTTATTGGATATTGGCGTTCTCCCTTTTCTAATAGGGTTGTACAATTTTGCTATGTTTTATTCCCTTTGTTTTATGGTGACTGTTTGCTCTGTAAGAACTAAAAAGGTGGAGGCTGTATGTCCGCTGGAGTGGAGGCTACTGTTTCTCTGGTGCTCGCCTCCTGTCTTTTCTCTCCTGATATATATTAAATTATATCTTTATCTTTAACATAACACCACCTTTCCTGTAGACAATAGGCACACTGCTCACGTAGAGAAGACGACTAATGGAATGCTGTGTTTTTACACTCATTAAGGAAAAAAAACAAAAAAACAAAAAACAGAATGACTTTTTTCCAAAGTGTTTTGAGAAATGGTAATTTTTTTAATATGTAGGGGGCTTTTAGATGAGATTTTAATGATTTTATGATATCTGTTGAATATGATAACAGGATAGATGGTGCTAAATGTTCTCTTTGAACAGTTTTCTTTTTTTGTCTTCTTAAAATGAGAATTCTATTTTTCCTGTTGCAATATTATCTTACGCTTTCCTTCTCTCTGTGGTCATTCATTTATAACTGCACTGTTTAGAGAATCCACACAGACATACTTGCAGACACACACACCAAACTGAGCCAGACATGTCTTAAACACTTGTGAATTTGTGACATTACTATGACTATTAATAAACGCTTTTTGATAAATCCAGAATTGAGCACAGCGTGTCTGCATTTCTTTCCGACCTTTCATCTGCCGGTGGCATCCTTCCTACATGCTCGAGACGGATTAAATAAAATTCGATGGAGACGTGGAGCATGGATGTGCCTCGTTTATACCTCTGAAGGAAGCCGTGTAGTGACGCTGCGGCTGCGCAAACTGTGATGGGAATGTGCGTTATGTTGCAGTTGCTTTGTAGCACACTGCTCAAGTATCCACTCCTCTGGAAAATGCACTGAATCATATTTGGACTGCTGGACTGCTATACACAATGACTTGAGCCTCCCTGATGATCCTTCTCTAACTAATCATCTTTTTGTCATCCTCATCTGCAGCCTCCTAACTGCTCCCAAACATGTCGCAACCCACCTTGAAACCATTTAAAAATCAAGTCATATCCTTTGGCTGTGACAAATTTTTGGCACGGCTTTGTTATTCACATCCTCAGCTCAGGCTTACTATTGTTAAACATGCGTGTGAAAAAATACAGCTCGAGTAATCTAAAGGTTTCCAGTTGGACATCAGCATCCAGGATAAACTAAGGAAGGAGATTGCACAAGCAGAAAAACTTCAGGGATAGCAGAGCAGGAAACGGCACAAACCAATAACAGACGTGTGCAGACTTTCCTCGCAGATTACACGACAAGAAGTCACACACAGAAAGCGCTAAAGTTTGCTTTGGATTGCTGCGTGTGTGTGTGTGTGTACCACCACAGCCACCCATCTGCACTGGTGCAAAAACAGCATTGCCTAACATAACTCCACCAACTCCATGCATCTATGTACACTGCATTTGACTCATGATTAAGTGGTGTAAAGGTAGAGAAAGGAACTTGCACATCGGATTTCCCGTGCACGCTGTACTTCTTCGTGCATGTGAAAATGTGTAGTATATCCATGCTTCACATCAGACAAGTCCTGCTATTACTTGTCCTGAATCTGATAAGGTGTAAAATTCAATAATTTATGTAGTTCTAGATATAATAAGCTTTTGTTTGTTTGGTCTTTGTGTACAGTCTAATCAGTCTGAAAGCATATGTACAGCATTTCTCCTTAAGTAACATGAATAATTACAAAAGAGAATCAAAAAGGAGAGGTTATGTTTCGCTGTGTAAAAGGCTCAGATGTATTATGGCAGCTTTTTTTTCCCTTCTAAATGCTAAAAATGGTCTAAAAATCCTTTGTGTTTCCACGCACGGTGACAGAGCACTGGCAGGTCACCGTGTCCTCGGGTTAAGCTAGAGGCCATGGGGCCAGCAGGAGGACAGACTGAAGGAAATCCTGCTTCAAAACACACAGGAAGACCACCTCCGTCTGTCTATCTGTCCGCCCCGCTGCAGTCAGGTGGCGATAAGAGAGGCAACGCTGTCGTCTCAGCCAAGAAAAAAATACTCGAGCTATGCAATCATTACCAAGTGGTGTAATCAGGGTGATCAAACTTTGATGTTTGTTTATGCTGCTCTTGCTGAGCATGAGAGCAAAGACTGCGCAGTGACTATTTCATCTGTTAAAAAAAACCAAAAAAAAAACCCCAAAGGAACTAAGATCTACAGAAGTGACCTTATGCTGTAGCATAAAAAGCTCAGATTTATGCAGAAAGGTCACTATTACTTCCCATCAGTGTCTTTAGGTTTATTGAGTAAGTGAGGATAATGCTGGGGCCAAAGAAGGGCTTTAAGTAAATAAACATTTGCGAGCTCAAAGCAGAGGAAAAAGGCTGGAAAATCAGGATCAGACAACACTAATTATTTCGCTTGTGCTCTGATCTTTTATCATTTCACTGATTACAGCCGTTCTGGGTCTCTTGGGATCGCTCTCTTACCTCACTACCTGCTTTCTCACAGTGTAATTCAGAGGATCTCCCATTCAAACGCTGCAGTTTGACGTCTCTTGTAGCATCTTGTATCTATTTGATACGCGAGTGCTGCTCATTGTGCTAAACCTGTGGCGTGAGTTTAAGAATAAACTGAGCAGACAGCACACATTTCTTCTTCTTCTTAGCTTCCAGAGTCTTCCAATGACTCTGTCTGACAAACTTTTCAACTTCAGCAAAATATGAATCTTATTTAGTCTTAGCTAGCTGATTGATCTTAAACCAATGACACAGGCAGAACTATTACTGGATGTTGATCATTTGTTCTTCAAAGCTGCAGGCTCAGCTTTGTCAAGCTCCGACAACAGGATGTTTTTAGGGCAGAAAGGTGGCGTAGTATTTACAGACAACGGCGAGGGCGAAAGGCCAAAATCGGTGTTTCCTCTACTTAAAATGTCCTGGTGCAAACTCTTTTTAGCTTTAGCATCTTTACTAATATAAAACTCATTTCTGTAAAGGTCAAAGTAACTTTAGCATTCGATCCACAGAGAGAGGCTGAACTTTATCATAACACAGTACCATGTAAAATGTAGGAGATCACTGTAGTGAGTCATCTACAGTATATTTACATAACAGAAGGATGAACAGTGCAACTACAGAAATATGCATTTAAAGGTACAGTCAGTATTGTTGGGGGGGTATTTAATAGGAAAAAAATGATATTGTACTCATAAATATATACTGATTAGTGTGTAATCTTCCAACAAACTGATACATTCTCATACACTTGTAATTAATCCATTAAAAATACACAGGTGGGTGCGGTTTGTGGAAGCTGCCATATTTGAATACAGTGGCAGGGAAGGATCTCTCTCAACTAATCGTGTTTTATGTCCCTGGAGGGACATTTAAATTCGTGCCTGCAACTTCAGACTCATGAAGCATCATACTTGTGTTTTATCATCAGAGATGAGTCCCCTTCTCTAAAGAAGTGAAGGAAGGAGACAATGTGACCCACATCCTAATAAAATCATGCTTTTCCTCCCAACCTCATCTCCTGAACTGAAGTCAGGGATCTAACACATGAGTGCATAAACATGCTTATTTACTCCTGATATTGTCTAATTACTTACTGTCATCAGATTAGACATGTGACCCTCCATCTCCAAACAGCTGACGAGAGCAGGCTGAACAACAATAAGCTGACATGATGTCAGCTAACTGTAGGCTCCAGTATCCTAAAAGTCACACTTTCCCTCTGATTGATTACATTCTCACATCGTATGAGAGTTTATTCACTAGTCACAACTGTCAAACAGTCCAAAAGGCTAACAACAGCGGCAAAAACAGCAGCGCTTGCCAACACAAAAGTCCAGGCTACACTCAACAAGTCACCTCAGTATCGCAGCCATCGGGCAGATGTGAGCTTCACTGACTCATCGACTCATATCAGACCCCTTTCCCAAAGTTTTAGAGCCTCCTCCAGAGTACATGAAGGTGGACGCTTCTCACCCAGCACAGCCACAGCTGAGGTAAACAGTGGAGTCACTGTGCTATCTGAGCACGCTCACTACAGATGAACAGCAGTTTTTTTAGGGGACTATTTTAGGGGACTTTTTTTTTTTATTCCTGATTCATTGCTAAGTGTTGGTATTATTGAAATATGTTAAAATATAGTGTGTACAAGAATGTTTTTTTTTTCTTTTTTCACAAACAGGAGCTGCAGCCATTATGGGGTACGGGCTAAATTTAATGTTTTGATGATCTCTCTTGGTTGACTAAAACATGTTTGTCTTACAGCAGCCACCGCAGCTAGGATTATGCACAAGTGGGAGGGGTAAGAAAACAGAACTGCAATCTGCTGATATCTGTGAAAATTTTGCACACTGTAACTTCTAACATAGCTAAACTAAAAACACACACACAGGCTTAAGCAAATCCTTTATGTATAAAATGTACTTCAGCTCTCACTTATCCATTCTCTGCTACTGCAGAAAGAGGGCGCTATTCTGGAGTCAAACCCACTTTTCATGGATGCGCATCTCTGAAGTACTGCTTTAGCATTTTGCTAATGCTAAATTAACAGGTGTCCAATTTTTTTCCCCCAAGATAATCCTGCTATAAAAGTTACTGTGTATGGACTCTAAAAACATATTCAGTGCAGGGAACAAGGATGTTATTTTTTTGTATGTTACACATACAAAAACTGCGTTTGATGCAACAGCCCTGACCAATAGTCATGTGAAAAAGAAACATTGCACCCTTACTGCTTCCATAGGAATTAAGGAGTTAATTAAGGTAAGTTAGGTGCTGCTGCTCAAATACACTTGATTAACTGATCATCAGGAAGTGTGACAACCTCTGTAAAAGCAAAAGTTTGGGCAGTTTGGTTTGGAGCGAATGTGAGTGCATACCAGCACAAACACCTCATACCAACGGAGGTGGAGGGGTGATGATTTAATAGTTACAGGACCTGGGCACCTTGCAGTCAACCACAAACTCTTCTGTATGCCAAAGTCCTCTAGAGTTAAATGTGAGGCTGTCGTCCCATAGCTAAAGCTTGGCTCAAATTGGGTCATGCAACAGGACAACGATGCCAAGCGCAGCTGCAAATCTACAACAGAATGGCTGAAAAAGAAAAGGATCAAGGTGCTACAACGACCCAAACAAAATCCATTTAATAAAGCAGGTTTTTTTTGGCGCTCTGTTATAGAGCCAAACATAATAAAATGGAAGCGTGTACCCTGCTCCATGGTACCTCCACTTTTAAGGCACACCAAATGTGTTTGTGCTGCCCTCCCCCTTTTTCTGCTTTCCTGAACCTCAACTTATCAGGTCAGATGCCTCACTCTGACCCCTTACACACAACACCCAGCCCCCATTGCAACAGGGAGAGGGTGAAGGGGTGTAGCATGTCCTGGATAAGAGAGGTGGAATGCGTGCACTGAGAGGAGTTGCTGGAGAAAAGCGGGGGGGGTTGATAAGTCTGGTGGGTGGAGAGAAAGTGGGATGGATGCAGGGAGTGAAGGAGGAGGGAAGAGACAGCACTCTGGACTCAATCAGATGGGGGGTTTAAAAAAAAAAAAGGAGGGCAGAGACAGAAGTTTGACATACTGAAGACAAAGACCCCAGCAACTGTGAGCTCAATTACTTTCAGCAGCATCTCTGCACCGCTTTGGCCACACAGCAACAAGTTGATGTTGCATGTGGAGAAGAAAATAGAGAATTTAGGACCCAGTCTTTTCTACTGACATCTCAGGATACTGGACAGAAACAGAGAGCAGAGCCGCAGGAAACCAACTTATCACCACTAAAGAGATAAGGCTTCAGAGGAGAACCTCCAAGAAAATCTCAAAACCTCTTTAAACTTCATTCTGGAAAAGAAGCGGAAAAGAAGAGTTGAAGGAATAAAAGTAGACTGAAAGGGCTTCATTAAAGTGTGCGGGGAAGCCTGGATGACAGACTGGTCAGAAGCGTTCTTCAGAAGAAGTGAGAAAAGCACCGACAATCTGGAGGAGGAGACAGCAAGAGGTCCACCGGGCCCCACAGCACAACGTGAGTACATTTGTAGACCCCAAAGATTTAAATCGTATTAACACTGAACAGTTAAGATGCCTCCATATGCGAATGGGAGCTAAAACATTGTTTCCATTTATTTACTGATGTTCAATAGAAAGTAACGAGTACAGGAGAGAAACGAGCGTTATTGCAGCTATTTTGTTCCAGACAATAGAAATCAAGGAAGAACAATAGAAGCAATGAAGCATGACAACACTGAGAACTAGCTTATCCACAACATGGTGGTAAACACAATGACAGAAAAGTAGAATCAAACAAGAAAAATAAATAAAATAAATAGGGGCTCAGGTCATCATACAGTAGCTTCCTTAACCCCACTGCTCGGTTTCCCATAATTGAGATGATCTATTTGGTTACAGCGCAGCGCGTTATTCAACGAAACGCTATTCAGACGAAAATAAGAAGAGTGAGTAAAACGGGCGGAGTGCTTAAATGTATTTTCAGTAAGCGGCACAATGAGTCACCTCACACACATGCATGCGCGCATACACATTTTCCTGCCAGTCCTTCCTCTGTGACCTTCCACCTTACAACAACACTTGGGATAACAATGGGACATAGGCATGGAAAATTAACGCTAAAGCACCCAGGACGGCGTCTCAAAATCCTCGGCCTTCGACTGTACCTGCTGAGAGCCCGTGAGTCTAACCTCGGGCAATATTTTTTTTAATTTACTTTAGTTCCACTTCACCCTTACGCCAGTATGGTACCAATATGAATCTGTGACCCGTTCAAGTCAAAGTGTGAAAGCCCCCATCGCTGTGTGCCGTGCTGGCTGAAAGGAATGAGTGACGGGTTGAGTAGGTCTTCCCTGTTGGGATTTTTCCAGCGCTGTTGCTTTTTCTGGCAGATTAAAAAGCTGTGTTACTCTCATGTCCTCTGACCAAGAGGGGCATCGCTGTCTCCTGACCTCAGAGAAGCGAGGATATCCTGTACCACACACAGCTGTGTACCCCCATATAATCTGTCCAGGTGTAAGATCTTGAAAATATCAACACTGAAAGCCTTCGTACTGAATGAATGACTACCACACTGAAATGTTATATCTTATTTATTTTTAAGTGCAAAATTGCCATGATTAATTTGAATATTTTAGGTTCATGAGGCCATTATTTATGTTTTTGCTTATTTTTAGTGTGAGGAAATTTTTCTGTAAAATACCTAATATCGCAGAAAAACAGTCCCCAGCCCCAAAACACAACAAACAGTCACCTCAAGGCACATTGTATTGTGAGGTAAAGACCCTACAATAAGAGAGAAACCTTAACAGTCAAAACGACCCCCTATGATCAAGCACTTGGCGACAGTGGGAAGGAAAAACTCCCTTTTAACAGGAAGAAACCTCCGGGAGAGCCAGGCTCAGGGAGTGGCAGCCATCTGCTGCAACCGGTTGGGGCTGAGGGGAGAGAGACAGGACAAAAGACAAACTGTGGCAGAGAGCCAGAGAATAATAATAACTAATGATTAAATGCAGAGTGGTGTATAAACAGAGTGAAAAGAAGTGAGTAAAAAAAGAAACACTCAGTGCATCATAAACGTTATCAAAAAGGAAAGTTTTAAGCCTGAACTTAAAAATAGAGAGGGTGTCTGTCGTATAGGGTTTTCATTTCAATTAACCAAAAATATTTAACAATCTGCGCATGCTCTAAATATTGAGGACACCTCATCCCCCCTGTCGTGCATCTAAATCATTTAAAACTTTGATCCAAATGGCAGAAAAATGGCCAATCTATTCAGTCTATGCTAACAAAATTTGGTTGGGCTGATTGAGTGTCGGTCTTTACATCTGCTTAGCATTTCAAATGACTTACTATTACTAAATGCAACAACTTGAGATTGGGGCCCCATCTGCAGCAATACTGTGAGTATGTTAGATTTATGTTCTAACACATTGCCTTCGATAAAGTAGTATTGAAAAAATTATAAATAGGAAATAGCATTACCACAACGATGATATATGCTGTGCTGCATTTACATTAGTAAAACGCATCTTATTTATGTTGTCCCATGATGTTACTGCAGTGCTACACAAAAGTCACCGTGTGGTCTTGTTTTTATGCAGTCACAGAGCAATGCTGTCACGTCACCTGCTGCTAATGTTGCAACTTACCAAATTATGATTGAATACAACGCTGGCATTCATAATGTGTTTACAGGGCAACTATATCCATGCACAACTTCCATATCAATAAAGAAAATCCAACACGCCTATCTTTATAACCTTTAAACATTTGTTCCTTTATTGCTCTCTACTCTAAAGCCTCCGATGCTGCAGACCTTAAAGACATCGGATCAAAACGATGAGTGGTTGATTGTAAACTTCCTTTAGTAGCATCTGTAGATGCTTGATATACAAGCACAACACCACCACCACCACCACCAGTACATGTGCAGACAACACCCACTTGTACAAACTTTGATGCGAGTTAGCCTTGATCTCTCCACTTCACAGACTACATATAGCAATTATGAGGGCCTTTTCCTTTTGGCCAATCAGCTCGCTGATAATCATCACCTCACAGATGGCATCACACAAGGCTTCCTGATAGAAAAAGTATCTAACCTCTCGGTGAACCCACAGCTACTAAGACATGAATACATGCAATTTGATTACTTTCCAGTGGTTTTTGCAACTTTGTCACCTGACTACTCCTAGTGTGTTTAGCTCAAACATATTAGCCACACGCACCAGTTTCAAAACATCTGCAATGGCGCGGACAATTTGGTCGTCCCTGTTATCGACTCCAACCAAGTTTTCATTTCAAACCACTGACTGATTTATTTTTCTTCACACAGTTCACCATGAGCATGACTGGCACTCTAGAGAAAGGAGCCCACCATCAGGCCTTGGACTTATCTGAGGAACTGCCGCCTCATCATCACCATCACCACTCTAACCACCACCAGCAGCATCTTCACCATTCCAACTCTCTGGCCTCCACCGCCGCTGTGGGCGGAGGGAGAGAAACACCTTCACGCGTGGTTGTACCACCTCCTTATTCTGCAGCTGAGAGTGGCGGCGGGGCAAGTGAGGCGCCCCTGGAGCTGCGGGGATCGCTCGACTGCTGGGCCTGCTCGGTGCTGGTGACAGCTCAGAACTTGCTGATCGCTGCAATCAATGCGTGCCTCGCCGGACTGGTGTTCGGCACCATCCTGACACCGGCCATTGTGATGGTTGTGTTTGGCTTCCTCTGCCACTCTACAGTAAGAGAAAAACTGTGTGAACGCTGCATTCATCTGCTGCACTGCAGCACTTCAACAAACGCCATCAGACACACAATTCTAATAGTTCGCACAATCATTTGTACTCAAAAAAAAAACGCTCTTGCACAGTGACTAAAATCCATCCCAGCATTCAATCAGACATTTGAACCCACCGGAGCATGTAAATAGAGATGTTGAGTGGAACTAGGAGATGGTTGCATCCATCTTTTTTATGAAATATCTACAAGTCCTGATCTTGTGGCTTTTATCCACAAGTTTAAAAT
Source organism: Pterophyllum scalare (assembly GCA_024447675.2). Taxonomy (NCBI): domain Eukaryota; kingdom Metazoa; phylum Chordata; class Actinopteri; order Cichliformes; family Cichlidae; genus Pterophyllum; species Pterophyllum scalare. The sequence goes on along the minus strand of JAMQGT020012958.1, from coordinate 3,739 downwards.
GGTTGTGCTTGGGGCTTAGGGTGGAGTTTGGCTTTTAACATCGATGAGAGGTTTTATAATCTGATAAGTCTGAAGTTCGTTTAGATGTTGAGGAGAAACAACTGGAGAGGGCAAAGGGCCAGGAGTCTAGTTAGCACAGGGCACAAAACTTTAAAGAATGCTTGGCAGCTGCTTTGGGGGCTTAAAAGACACTTTTTAACATATGATTGTAAAACCGTAACATGTGAAAGGCCTTCACACTATAAAGGGTCCTGAGATGACTATGTCGATATGTAAAACTGGACAGACAGATAATATACAGAAAACAATCTATTATTTTTTTAAAGTATATACAGCTAAAGCCAAACTGCCCGTCACCTGGACTAAACCAAAAAGTCATCAGGGTTCAGAGGCTTTCATACATACCAGTGGCACTTGTGTAGGCCTCCTTAATAACCAGAGGAACCAGGATTCTCTCTGTTCTCATGTTCTCTCACAATAAGACCTCATGTGACAGCAGCTTAGAAAGGGATTAACCAGGCTCTGGGGGGGTGAAGAAAGGAGAAAAATTCGGAAGAAATAAAAAGGGGACGAGGAAAAGAAACATTTACAGAACGTAAGTTGGGTCTTAAGTGTTTTAAAATACAAACAGCACAAAATCCACTATTTTGCAACATTCACGCAGACACACAATATATACAAGATTTTGCAAAAGAAAAAAGAAAAAAAAAGGAAGAAACAAGCACATTCCTTTCTCAGTACACCCTGGCTCAGATCTGGAGACATTCAGGAGCCCTCACCATGTTAAAACAAACACGGGCATGCTTGTGTGAGTCTTATCTGGTGCAACTCCTATTCTCAGCGCTCCCTTGCACCCTCCTTTTAACTTTATTAGATTTTTATATAGACACGTGCGTGTCTTTGAAATGATGGATGTTGTTTAAATTAACGTTAAATCAACGATTTAGTTTCAAGACTGGAAAACCTCTGAAAATTTAACGTTCTTGCAAGAAATAAAAGGTTATTTGAGAAATTAATTTAAAAATATGAATAATTAACACATTTACAATACAGTACAATGGGGGGGGGCAGTAGATCCTGGTGCACAACTGATCATCAGCTGCAGCAGAAATGAGATGAAACCAGGATGCTGGCCTCTCGAGCAGGGTTGCAAGGAAAAATATTTTGACATGCAGCATGAATCCAGCTCACAGCAGTCTCAACCAGCTTCTTCTCAGTTCCATTTATTTTTGTCAGACATGCATGCGTTTGTGTGTGTGAGGGTGTTACATCTCAGACTACCGGCTGGTGTCTGTCCTCAGCTCTTACGCACATACCACATGCAGCACGTCATCTCCTGCTCCCGTTTTTCACTGCACTTCAAGCAACCGGATTACGACGGTGGTCGGCAGACCAGCCAAGAGTGTGTGCAACTGTGTGGGAGTGGAGCTTTCCTAAAAAAAATAAATAAATAAAAAAGTTTCAAAATAAAGGCTTAAAATGCTGGAAAACACACAGCAAACTCCATCTTTGTAGTTCTAACTACTGAGTTTCTCATCTGGTCTCTGCAGGTCCGCCCCCATGGAACAACACCCTACTGCTCAGACTTGCTGACCGATGGAGGCTGCGTGGCTTTGCTGGTGGTGGGCTTCCTCTTGGTCACCCCTCTGCTGGTCCTGGCACTGGCTGCATACTGCCGTCTGGCCCGACACCTCCAGCTGGGCCTGTGCTTCATCCCATACAGCCGGGCCGTGTACAAGAACCTCCCAGCCACCCAGCATCGTGGCCTGGGTACGGGCTGCTGCGGGGGTCGAGATGGTGCTGATGGCAGTGGGAAGGGAAAGGTCTGGGTGTGAGATGACAGTGAGCTGGGGAAAGGGCAAAAGCAAATGGGGGTGAGGAAAGGCCTTTAGATTAAGTAGATGTGAGCATGAAAAGAGGGGTGTGGGAGTTGTAATGAATGGCTCAGAAAAGGCAGGGGTGTCATTTAAAGTAAGATCTGCAAACTATGATTACTTTAGCAACCAGGTCAGCATCATGTTAATAGCTGACTGTTAATAAAGTCAGAGCAGCATTTATTGTTTAAAAAAATGAGCTCGGTGTACTCTGATTGCTGGTTGCTGATTATGTCACTGAACACACCAGCTTTAACTTTCTAGCACTATGGAGAAAACTGAGTACAAACAAAACATTTATATTTCAAACATAACTTAAATATAAACTAGATCGAATGCAAATTCCATTTTCTTAAATAACATGATCTAAATGAGAGAACACTGTTAAAGTCCATAAATTACATCAGTGGCTTTAAAAATCTGAATTGTTCAAAGTTTGCTATGAAATCAGACGCTGATGTCTTAAGTACACAAACCAGACCTGCATACAACTATGCATTCCTAAACGAATGAAAGGAAATCAGACATCAAACCCCACAAAGTCTGTACTGACACTAAACAGAATTGTATCCTGTCACATTTACGTTATAATGAAAAACATTTAATTGTCTAGTGTAGTTCTCTTTTTAGCTGCTGCAAACTGTGACTGCATTCTCCTGCACGTTTTCTTCTTCTTTTTTTATAAATAAAGTTGATGGATTTTTGTGGAGTGGTCTGTCGTGGTATTAGCATGAGAGAGCACGCAGTTCAAAAACAGCTCCGAATAGGAATGCTCCGTTTATCCGCCTCACCGAATAACATCACCGGTGATAGTCAGCGTTTTCCGATTACTGGGTTACACCTCCAGTAGCACTTCACAGCCTGTAGCAACGCTGGAGAGCTAGCAGAGGGTGTTAAAGCAGCACGTATTGCTGCAGTTCTGTGTTACTTCATTAGTGACGAGCATGTAGCCCTGTGACAGGCTGGCGACCTGTCCAGGGCGTACAATGAAAACAGCCCATTTTAGTTTTACAGTATTTTCAGTTCACCCTGTGAAAATAACTAATAATAAATTCAACAGTGACACACATAATTAACTATTCTCCATCCGACTGCTTGTGACGAGTATTGCAGAAGTCTTAGAAATATTAAAACACCCCAAACATTAATCAAAATGGTGTCCAGCTCACCTATTCTCAACAACCTTCCTGACTTAATGATTGTTCCCTAACACCACCTTTAACTGCACTGGACTACTGCTCCATCCTTTATACCAGCGATCTCAAGCCCGGATGCTTTACATTATTTCCGTTTCATTTATGTTGAGTCTGAACGACATTTTATTTTGAAAAATGGGTGGATTCTCTCCGTTACATCCGTCTATCACGACGCTTGTCTCGGTCACGTGATACGTTACCGCTAAAATTAAATCCACAAGTTTAACTGGTTCCCGTGCCTGCCGGGAAGTGAGGCGGACCCAGCCAAGTCAAGCAGGGAGGATGTTACTCATAGTTTCATACGAGTACACCGTGGATTCACCTTTATTATTATATTTAGGAAAATATCACAGTTTTTATGCGGGACGTATCAATTATTTTGTTGTATTTATCCGCTGAAAAGAAGACTTTATTCAACTACATTGCTCTGTTGGCAGACACACACACACACACACACACACATATATATATATATATATATATATATATATATATGTACAGTATTCGGCCCCCTTGAACTTTTCAACCTTTTGCCATATTTCAGGCTTCAAACATAAAGATAAAATTTTAATTTTTTGTGAAGAATCAACAACAAGTGGGACACAATTGTGAAGTGGAATGAAATTTATTGGATGTGTCAAACTTTTTTAACAAATAAAAAACTGAAAA
>JAMQGT020012957.1:0-22309 GCA_024447675.2 Pterophyllum scalare | reverse complement strand
CATGACTGATCTCGCTGGGGAGGCTGTTCCAGTGTTTGGGAGCGCTAGCAGCAAAAACCCGGCCACCTTTGTCTGCTCGCTGAGACCTTGGAACAACCAAAGTTTCTCCTCCTTGACTTCCAGTTTTTTAAGCTTTAGCGTTCCGGAAATTATGCTTTACTTTGTAGCCAAGCGTTAGAGAAGATCTGTAAAGCTAAAGAAGACGTCTCGTAAAGGAAACACGGGACATATGCTGTTTGCAGTTTGTTGAATCTGAAACGAGATGTTCAGAGCAGCACGCACTTCCTCCTGTTTACAGATTCAAGTGTAATATTTCCATCTGGCCCTTTTTCAATGTCAAGCTCCACTCGGGACGGGCTCGGAGCAGAGCTGTTACTCCACATCAAAAGGAGCCAGTTGAGGTGGCTCGGGAATCTCACTGGGATGCCTGCTGGACGGCTCCTAGGTGAGGTCCGAGTGGGAGGAGGGCCCTGGGTAGGCTTCAGACCAAGAAGAGCTGGAGAAGGTGGCCTGAAGATGGAAGTCTGAGTGTCTCTGCTTAGACTGCTTCCCCTCAGACCAGGATAAGCAACAGAAAATGGATGAAATGATGGATGGACCTTCTCATCTAACTCTGTAATACCTCCTTTTCACTGATAGTGCTTGTAGTGGTGAGGAGCCAGCTCCATCTTGGTCTGCGGTTTGAGAACCGAATCCCAATATTTGCGTAGCAAAAGTTGGAGGACGCTCAGAAGGAAGAAAATCACAGTGGAGAGAATCTGCAGGATGCATCTGTGAATATAAAAATGTAACAATAAACTCTATTTACACAAGCACAAAATTACGAAGTGCTATACAGAAAGTAATAAAGAGAGAGAGGGGATAAAAAAAAAAAAGCCTTTTGATGAAGAAAGACAATAAAGGTGTTTCCTTCCTGATCTCCCAGGGCGCACTGTTCCACTGTTTGGGAGCTCTAACAGTAAAAACCCGGCCACCTTCGTCTACGAGCTGAGACCTTGGAATAACCAAGAGAAGCCCACTCACTAACCACAGCCCCTCACTGAGTCTATGACGTCTGTGCTTCCAACTTTGGGCCTCGCAATTCTGCGGTGCACAGCAGAGCCGGCTCTTTCTAAAGCCGCTCTCATCTCCAGGTGTGATATAATGTGACGCTTCACTGCTGTACCGATCCACATCCCCTTTCACAGCGTCAGACACCAGGAGGTGGTCGTGGCTTAAATTTTGCTGCCACGAAAGCATCTTATTTCTTTCCAACATGCCTCGTCACAACAATAACCATGCTCAGTGACGTGTGACGAGCTGGGAGTGACAGCCGCCTCCTTACTTCTACTACAACCCAGTGCATCGAGCACCGCTGCCGAAGGACACCTTGTGCATAAACGAACCACGCCGGCGGTTTTGACTCAAAGGCACTAATTGATACCCTGAGGATGAGAACAGATTGTTCTGTTTCTGGCACGAGTCCTGCCATCATGTCGGTGGTTAATCAGCATATTTGCTAAAGTGCAGCATTGTACAGAAAAGCCACAACACCTCAACAAGAAGAGTGACAAAATGTACGCGTACAACAGTCTGGTCCGCACTTACGACAACTTTAACAACACTTATCGCTGCACAGAGTGGTCCGAAAGTCACGTCTCTGCATCTGAAAATGCTCGGCTGTATTTTTATGAATGACATGAAATGTTTGCTTAAAAAAAGGTGCTACAACATTCAATAAGCCTTACCTCCGTACACGGATTACTCAGTGGTTCAAGGCTGCATACATTTTTCCAAATATGAATCCAACATCCTGACATTTCCTTCCAGGAAAATATTTTTAGACACTAACAGCTTCTCATGAACTCAATCAACTTGACCCCTTTTTATTTTTATTTTATGACTCTATAATTACCGCACTTTTTCTTAGAAAGCGAAAGTGACAGGCCTCAACCCGCTGCGCCTTCTACTAGTTTCCTCTATTTTTAATAGAATAAATATGCAATAATAATTCCAGGAAACATCTTGGGAAATTACAAGTTATATATAAACTCCGTTCATGACATTTTTAGGAAACAGAAGCTGAAGATGATTTCGTCAAAGTTTGGCCCGAGTGAAAGTCGGAGGCAGCGTCCGTGATCTGAATACGAGCTCGTATCGCCACGCTGTGGATTTTCACACGGATGTGTACATGTGGCTGCATGAGAGCCACCCTTTCTCTTCATCTGCATTAAATATATATATACATATATTTATTTAGTTTTTCTGATTTATTCACATTTGTTTGAACTACCTTCCTTTTGGTTGCATAAATTTCTACTAAATGTTGAAATTATAAAGGCCCAAAGACCTGTGATGTAGCTTGCAACTTGGCCTTGGGTTTGCCTGAAAGGAGCTGGGATTTCACTTGAGATTCGCCGGGACAGACCGGACTCGACTTCCCCCAAAACAACTCTGGTCAGGACTATAGATCTGTGGATTGGAGGTCAGGTTGACTTGTGGCCGTGGCCCCGTCCACCTGGGCTAGCCACATCATAAACAACAGCTGTGTGTCAGGTCTGCTTCTGTATCAACATCACCACACTGGCCGCCGGCTGGAGCCACACATAGGTATTATATCCATGAGGCTTCCTGGCTTCGGAGCACCAAGGCCACTGTCCAGGAAGTCCAGTATCCCACTCTGAGGACAAGACATTTAAAAGGTAACTGCAGAGCGATGAATTACTGAAAAAAAAAAGAGTCCCGGTGTGTGCATGGCTTCTAGATTTTGGTTTCACTTGCAGCTTCTTAATAATAATTAATGGCCTTGAATATGCTCCCTCACACTTCCCCTCTCTGGGGCAAAGTCCCAGAGCTTGAGATTACATGTCTTTTGCAGCTCTGGTTTATCTGTTAGGCCCAGGACGCAGGTCAGCCTAATAACCTTTGTCAGCTCTTTAGGCGTGAAGAAGGTATATTGTAACCATTTGGGCAGAAACAGGCAGGCTTTCCCGATATTGACTCAAACGCACGAAGGGGAGAAGGAGGGGAGGCGTGGAATAAAGTGACACTAATGGAGCATTGATGACAAAACAAGGCGCGCACAGGGACCACTTTCTGGCGTTTTTAATTCTTAATGCCGTCGCCTCGGGTTTCAGCATGTCCCGGGTCGAGGCAGCTGCTTGCGCCCGGACGGATCTGGCACGAGGATTAGGATTTCTTCGCGAGGAAATGGTCACGTGATTTACTGTTGCTGGAGGGGCGCTACAGGTGCCAGCGCGTGAGGAGGTGGGGGATAAGATGACCGAGAACTCGTCTCTTTGGAACCGCACTACGCTCCTCACCCAGCTCCGGAATCAGCGCTATCGTGACTGGGCTGAGAGACCGGAGCGTCACCCTATACTTTGAAAACACACTTTGATGGCAATTAAATATTAATATGGGGAATTATAGCCTGAGAGCTGTATCCATATTACATGGAGCATGCAAATCGCTCCAATCAGTGAGCCAACTGAAATAGCATCTGGAGAGTTGTATAAATAAAACTATGGTTATCTTTAATATCATTAACATGGACTAAACCAAATGCAGCGGGGAAAAAAAATAACGAAATGACTCCAATTATCTTCGTTTTGCATGTGAACTCGCTGCAGCTTTGACCTTGTGTCAGTAAAACATAAGAAGCTAACAAAAAGCATTTACATCATTACAAATTAAAAGCCTCCAAATATGTGGGCTGCAAAGAGGAAGGGCGTGGCCACAAGAACAAAATGATTCTCTCCCCACATTCGAACACAGCCATCTTCCTTTTCTCTTGGTTTCTCTCTCCCCTCCATAATCAAGCCTGGTTTCCTCCCAATAGGAAAACATCCCTCTTTCCTCTTCGCCTGCGTCTGTCAGCGATTCTGTGTGGGCCTGGACTCAACTCAGCCTGTGGTCAAAAATATCCCCCCATGGCTCCTCTGAATGGGACAGGCCGCACAGACCACAGGCGCACAGCCCTAAAAATACAGAGCAACTCAGCCACAGCTCCTCTCATTCATTCATTAGCACCGAACAGACTCAGGAGCCACCAGAGGGAACAAAGTGATGCAATGTTGAAACATCTCTAACGCCAGGTGTGGACGAGCAATGGCTGTCTACCATGAGAAGACTTCAGCTCTCATCCACGCCCAAGAGAACGCAGAGGCAATAATGCAAAAAAAAAAAAAAGAGCACAATGTCAGTTAGGCATCTTGAGATTTCAGCCTGGAGACAAAAACTTCTTCTTGGCTGTGATTGGGCATCTGTCACTGGTGGTGGCGTGGGAGAAATTCATTAGAAGTCATAAAACTGTCTGGCAAAAATGACTGATCGCCCTGTGGCTGGCTCTCACAGATAACCATCGTCTCGTCAAGCAGTGCCACCCATTATCTCCCCAATCTAATGGGCGAGAGAGAAGGTGAGAACGAGTGGGTTTTAATTGCGGCAGCAATATTTAATAGAGACAAGTTATTTGTCTGCATTCCTCTCCCGCTGTTCAGCCGTGCACTTCCCCGCTGCGTGTGATGCCAACCTGGGCGCTGGGCGGCTGCTCGATGTGTGGGCACCATTTCTTACACATTCCATTCCTGCAGCTTGCCAACAGCCGGGACAGGCCCGGGCCAAATCACATGATGAGTGCATGTGCACGCTCTGAGTAGAGGAGTCTATTTGTGTGACTACATTTACAAATATGAATTTGTTTTCATGGAGACTGAGTTTATATAGATGTGTTCTGTATCTGCAAGTGTGCAGCAGAGAATGTCTGCGGCACATTTGTGTTCTTTAAGTATGCGTAAGAGTGTGTGTCTGAGTGTGTGTGCATGTGTAAACAGCTGGCAAGCCTGCCTGTGGTGCTGTGTACACAGAAGTGAAGGTATTCTGGCTGAGGTTACGAGGTGGGTGGGTGGGTGGGTGGGGGGTATGCTGGGGCTGAATGAGGCATTTAGTGCTGACAGTTAAAAATACTCAAGAGCAGGACCTGCACTGCTGCTGCAGCTAATGCTGATCCGCTGAAGCACACCTATGCTGCCCCCCCCCTCACACACACACCCACACACACACACACACACACACACACACACACACACACACACACAGTCAGCTGCCTATTTCAGGCTTGAATTGGTTGCAGCCTAGCATGCCAAGCCTGATGTAAGACAATGGTTAACCAGAAGTATGAGTGCAGGCCTGGGAGTCCTCCCACACATGAAGGCATGTGGCTTCATAACTGGAACACACCAAACTGTTTGACATTCAAATGTAAACAAAGCCCTAATGTGATGCTGCAATGAACACGCGTCTATCGACACTTCGCAGTATTAGAGGCGGTGGACAGATTTATCATTTCTCTCGAAAGATGTTGATCACATTGTACAAGTTAACTGTGAAAATCACAAAAATTTGAACGCAAGGTGCAATCAAAAGGTTTTGTGACTCTGCCCATAAAAAAGCAAAAACTTTACCGGGTCCAGGTCTGACTGACCTTCATGCCATTTACTTCTCTGAACCACTTCCAAATCTGCTTCTGCACCATATTACCAAAAGTATTCAGTCTCCCTTCACACACACATGAACCTGAGTAACATCCATTCTTAACCCAGAGGCTTTAATATGATGTGGGCCCACCCTTTGCAGCTATAACAGCTTCAGCTCTTCTGGGAAGTCTTTCCACAGGTTTAGGAGTGTTTATGGGTATTTTTGACCGTTCTTCCAGAAGCACATCTGTGAGGTCAGACGCTGATGTTGGAGAGAAGGCCTGGCTCACAGTCTCCGCTCTAATCCATCCCAAAGGTGTTCTCGCTCAAACTGGCTCATCCGTGTCTTTATGGATCTGCTTTGTGCACCGGTGCACAAACTGTTCCCACAATGTTGGGAGCATGAAATTGTCCCAAATGTCTTGGTATGCTGAAGCATTAAGAGTTCCTTTCAGGGGCCGAGCCCAACTCCTGAAAAAAACCCACTGCATCCAATGCAGTGGTGTACAGCAGCGATGGGATTCCATAAGAAATTAAACCATTATTAATGTATTATTGTATATGGGTACATGGTGGCAGTACATATCAACAGAGGTCTTCTTCCTCGAGCTGAGAAGTGTTGACCTAACAGAACATATTTTGCTAAATATGCAAATATATGCAAAAAAAAAAAACAAAACAAAATATGCAAATTGCACAAAAACTTGCGCAAAATGTCACAGTATATGCTAGTTTTTCTTAAAAGCTATCAGAAAGGCATGCTGTATGACAATCTTCAGTTTGCAGACAAACCAAAAACCTGAACAAAAATTACAGACAAATTAGAAATGAGACAACAAATATACCTAACAGGACGAATAAGGTGAGCCCAACGTGCCCAATCTGTCTCTAAATGTACACGCTGTACATGCAGTTCATGGAGAATGAGCGAGTAATTGCTGTACTCACCAAAGGCCGTTGAAGAAATGCTGCAGCACTCCTGTCGCTAATGAACCAGGATGTTAACATTGTCTTAAATGGCCTCCTTCCTTGAAACTGGGTGATTAACGACAGATCTGGAAGATGTACATGTACAAACGCAGATTTAAAAAAAAGACTTTTTTTGCCACGTAACTTGAAATTTTGAGTTATGCATCTCAAAATTTCACGTTAATAAGTCGAAATTTCAAGTTAGCTCTGCGAAGAGGTGATTTCCTTGATACCGGCAAGCAGATGACACCAATGCAAGTCGGGGAGCAACAGGATCAGTTAGCTAGCAGTGCGTAGCAAACGTGAACAAACTGCTGTCAGGTTTTGGACCTCTGAGTGATTTCATACCGAACTGTTGGTCAGCCGATGCCATCAACCTCCTGCTTCCAGGTAACGAGGAAATGCTGTACTTTTATGAAGCTTCCTGACTCGAAACTTGAAATTTTGAGGGGGTTTTTTTATGGTGGGAACAAGCTTCCACAAAAATAGGTCCCAGAAAATGGTCAGTTTTAATAATTTCTTATGGAATGCCCACACGTTTTGATAGAAACTAAAAAAGGACATGTTGATGTATCTTTATATGGATTAAGCGGTAGTGATCGATACTGAAATATCGATACTTCCGATACCAGAACTTTATGCTTGAAAATCGGTTCTGAGGTCCAATTATTGATACTTTTGATACTTTCGATACTTTCGATACATTTGAGATATTGTATCTTACCAAGAACACATTAGAAAGTAACTAAATGATTGATTATTATTATTGATTATTACGGGGTGGATGGGAACTACTTTTTCTTCCGCCTGGTAAATGTGTAATGCGGAAGGACGTAATGCCCAAGCACAGCGTGCTGCGACTGCTCGCTCACTCACTCAAACACAGACACAATGGCAAATGGTCACGTGTGGAGCTATTTCAGCTCCACAAATAGCCAAGACGCAAACTGTTTGTGGGAAAACGGTGAGAAGTTGTGGTAACACAACAAACCTCATTAAACACCTCAGAATACACCACAATACTGAATACGGGGCACACAGTGGTGACGCGGACCGAGGAGGACAGCCAAAGGTCAGGTGGTGCTGTTAGGGCAGGACAGACGGAGTCCTTCGGTGTTGCAGGCAGGTACCGTCCAGGTACAGAGAAAGGAAATGTAGAGTTTTAAGGGGATCAGATTAGATTTAAGATGGTATAAGTAATGAAATAAACACGCACTTCAACACACAGCTGCATGATTTCAGCTTGGAGTAATATTTGTAACATGACGTACCTGAGGTAATCTCATGGAGGTAAAAAAGCCGAGATTTATCCAAGTAGGCTTTCCTAAAATGTGAGATAACTGAAAGCGGTTTACACAGCTGCCATTAAATAATACAGAGCAATTGTAATAAAAACTGCTATGGTGAAATATAAAAAAATATATACTAGAAAAGATGAATAAAAATATAACATTTTACCAATAAAATATAGCTCATTTAGTATCAGTTTACTTTGTGTTATTTGTTAAATGATTATTTTAAAATATAGGTATGTCGTCAAACATGCAATTACTGTGGCATTTATTGATTAAAATGTTTTATTGGCAATTCTGATTTGAGTCACCCAGTGACGCGAAAGTTTGTATTCCGGTAATTGTAGGCTATTTGGAGAGACTGCATCATGATTCAATCTAAATAATGAGCAATGTGTTGAATAGCCCTATCATCTGTTTTGCCTTGTGATTTTATTTCATTTAAGATTTTTGCGCAAAGTATCGGTATCGGATCGGTATCGCCGATACCAGCTTGAACTTTACTCTGTATTGGATCGGAAAGGAAATCTGTGGTATCGAACATCACTAACGTGAACGCGTGAAACATGAGCACACTGTGCGTCAGTACAAATCCTCCGTGTGAAACATGATGACCACTGAAACAAAGACATCAGGTCTGCAACTGAAGATGATTTTGGTAGTTGAATAATCTGTCAGTTTTTTTTATTGATTAGTCAACGATTATTTCAATCAGTTCTGAGGTTTTACATATCCGGACATAATAATAATCATCTGGTCTTAGCAGGTTTTGCCAGTCCCAAGTGTTTGGTGCCATGCTCCAACCTCGGGTTTAAAACTATTATTAATAGTGGGAGTTTGAAGGTTCAGGTTGCTCCACGACTGCATTTCACTCACTGCCTCTGTTTGTGTCTCTGTCACTGCAGGACCAACATGGAGCGAGGAGTCAGCGCTCTCAGGAGGCTGACAAACCTCACAGAAGGGAGGGAGAAAAAAAGAATGCACCCTGTGATCAGTGTGGGAAGGATTTTACCCATCCTGAAAGCTTAAAAAGACACCAGCTCATCCACAGTCACAGGGAGTCGGTCCTTAACAGGCATGCCGGCTCCTGCTGTTTGCTTGTGATGCCACTTTTTGTCGTATATTTGGCTCGTTTACGTTAATGTTTCCACAGCAGAGCTGGAAGTGGGCCTTTAAACCATTTACATCTGTTTGTCTTTGACTCACCTGCCTTCCTGTAGCTGTGTGTGGGCGGAGCTTCCTGGGTGGTGTAACTACTTCCTGCCATATACAGGTCCATGTTGCATTTGCCATTATGGCTGCTGGAATTTGGCAGTGTCCAAAGAACACAATAAGCTTAAATTCAAACTGAAGACTCCTTCTAGAAGTGAGTCCTGTTACTTTGCAGCCATATTTAAACACACTGGAGCACTTAGTTATTTTGAAGCATTATCTATATTAACTTTAGTTTCAAAGGTCAACGAGACATAAAACTTCATGCACAGAATATTCAGTCAGATCTGATAAAATCGGCTGAAACTTTTCTTTGTACACAAAAAGTTATTAACAGCTTCGCCCCTGGTAGTTACACTTCCACCATCTTTCTATCTAATGTTCAGTCATAAATTTCAGTTCAGAGTTGAGCTCCATGTCTCTCTCTCATAATGTCTCTGCTGCTACCAGGACCTAACCTAGCAGTGACCAAGGATCCCACAGTGTGCCCTGCAGCAGTCCAACAGAGTTCATCACTGTAAACTGAACCACAACACTGCAAACTGCCCAGTTTAGCCTGCACTTACTGTCCACTATAAACTTTGAATAACATGGAATTATCATTTCATTTGCTTTCAGGAAACTTTCTAGAAGATGAAACATCATGTACAGATCCAATATCTGACTAAAAGCTCTAAAATGAATGATAACGTTACCTGTAAGCTTTAAATCTGTAGTTTATCAAAGGACACTTGCTGAGCAGTCCTTACCTTAGAAAGAACCTCATCTTCCTCTCATGTGCTCTCTTTGTTCCACCGTTCTCCAGCTCACAGAGTCAAAGTGCGACTTGTTTGGAAGGCTGCAGGAGAACGTCTATATGAAATGAGCCGTGTGAAAGATGAACAGACACAGCTGTGTCCAAAATCACTCACTGCTCACTTACAGTGAGTCCCACAGTCTGTTTGGTGTATGTGTTGGTAATTTTTTAAGGGTCCACCTTAACAGCCTCTAAAGCTGTTTCAAAGTAAAGGTTTTAACGGTGGCTACAGGAAGCAGTGCTGCTGCTTTTGGATGCTAGAAAAACATTTCCTTTCACTCTACCCAAGTTCACCATCTCAGTACTGAGCCTGCACGCTGCTGCTGAAACACTGAACATAACTTTGTAATGCTTTTTATCTTGACGCTTCTGTCTTGACGCTGTTGGATATATTCCAAACCAAATAAGGTGCGTGTGTGATGTAATCACGCAAATGTGTCCTCATGTCAGTGGAATCGATAAACATAATCATTAAGCAAGCAGACTAACGATTCCAAGGAATTTAATTACTCGATTCCCATCCCTATGCATCTGCCTAATTTTGTTTAAATAATTATTGGACACTTAATGTAAATCCTATAAACTTCATTTCACTTCTCAAATATCACTTGTGTTCGTCTGCTATACGTTATATTTAACTGAAAATGCTGATCGGAACAACCAATGATTTATAAAGGAATATCACGAAAATTATCAGGGGTGCCCAGACTTTTGCATACCACTGTACATAACGTCTCAGCACATGAAACTTGAACCCCAACCAACTCTTGTTAATCACATGATTAAGGTATACACGTCATCGGGGTACCTCTTGGTTTATGACGGTCCTGGCAAGAATGATGGATCTTCTTGCAATAAAAACCTCTGTTAACAAAACACCTTTTCCATCCCCACTTAGCCAGCTCTTCTCTCTCCATTAAATCATGTTTCAAAATCACAGGTGGGCTTGCAGAACTCCACTTTTAGGGCCCACCCATCATAAAACCCCCTAAAATTCCCACCACTGGATCACAATGAGTCTGCACAAAGATCCCCTTCTGGTTGCAGGGTCAAACTTAAAAACCTTGAGATCCGGCTCCACAGAATTCCAGTGGAATCTCCTCTAAAGATCTGATGAAGAAGCTGTGAAAGAAAATGTTACCGTTGTTAGATTTTTTTTACTGGTAACAGTGGCTTGTAGTTATTTGTGTTTAGTTGCAGTATTTGTAATTTGTAACCTTCTTTCTGTGTTTTAGATGTGTGTTAGAGTAAAGAGCTTTTCTCCAGCAGTCAGATTAAAAAAAAATCAGTTTTTGTCTTACATGTTAGTTTGTATTGAATGCATTTTATCCTCATTTTTTGCTGTTTTATTGCTGAGTTTTGAGAATCCTGCAAAGGTTAAATAAAAATATTACAAATGTTAAAAAAAACCCCAATTTAATTACAAATCTTTGGAGCCATGATGTCACTTCCTGTATTCCAGAGTAAAGACTGAAGTGTTAAATGGAAACATGTTTGCAGTCAAGAGTCAGATTAACTGTTTCCAGTGGCACAGATGGAGGTTTATCAGAGGAGACTTGGCTGCTCTCCACTCACACCAAACAGGCTTTCTGCAGCTTATTAAAAACTCTGACATTAACGTGAAGAAAAACTGACTGCCACTTTATTAGGCCTGGAGATTTTGGACCATATTGACAGCATCACGTCTCTCTCCATGATGAGACTCTCACGTTCCACCACATCCCAAAGGATGATTGCAGTGAACTCAGAGTCAGGTTCAGTAAACCGCTTTGAGATGATCTGAGCTTTGTGACACGGTGTGTTGTCCTGCTGGAAGCAGCATCAGAAGATTGTGGTCATGAAGGGATGGACATGTTCAGCAACAATGCTCAGGTAGGCTTTGGTGTTTAAACCGGTGTGCGTGTTTGATTAGTGATTATTGAGCTCATCAGAGCTGCTTCAGTGTGTCACTCTGAGAGTTTCTCTTTATTCCAGCTTCGATTTTATTAGAAACATCCATCTCTGATTTAAGATTACCGTTAATAGGAAGGTTTCTATAAGTCAAAGCTGTAAATTCCCTGTCAAATCTAAGACCTTAAACACCACACAGTGATCTCAAACAGCCTCAGCTCTCTGCTGAACATCTGACAGTGAGAATAGAAGAGAATAAAGAACAAAATGATTTAAAATAAACATGTGAGAGGAGAACATGAAGACAGGAGTGTGCCCACATTGACTGAAGTATTTATGTAACTAAATACACGTCCTGTAAGTATCTTCTAAAGCAATCTGAGGTCTTCAGCTTTGATACTTTTTATGTTAGTGTGTTTTTAAACAGCAGAATAAAAGCTGCAATGTTGATGAAGCAGTCATATGCAGGACTGTGTTGATGGGTTATTTCAGTGTTTAAACGTTTCCAGCTGCTCTCAGAGTTTCTGCTTCTATTGAGCCAACACGGCTCCTTTAAAACTGGTTCGCGTCTGTCGTGTGTCCAGTCTTGCTTCAGCGTCAGAGTGAAAGTGAAAGTGAAAGCTGTAAACTCTGTTTGTCTTCAGAGGAGCGTCAAACGGAGCCACGCAGCCTTTATCAGCAGCACAGCAGAGCTTCTGTCAACACTGGTGAGTACAGATGATCACGATCAGCTGTTTTAGAGTCCAGATGTGGATCCTCCTCTTTATAACCTATAGACAAGCTGCGATTTGTTAAAATATTTTATATACAAAGTGAGGTTATACAATATAGAAAAAATATAATCACACTAATAATCAGATGGAGATAAATATGATTATTTATATTACATTATATTTTATATGCCAACTCGGGATATAAAAAATTTAAGATCAATAATGGGAGCTGATTTTTAGCGCTGCACAAGCAATAACATCAGAAACTTTCACTTTCAGCGGTGCTAATCTGCGACAGCTGAGATACGTATATGCTCGGTGGGAAGATCCCGATCCTGTTCCAAGGCTGTTTCAGTGAAGCGGAGTCACAGCGTCTAAAATAAGATGACCCTAAAAATCCCCTAAATGTTCCTGCTGTGTGTCAGCCACACTTGTCTGATCGCAGAGTGTGCAGTAATATTTAGGCCGAAAGTCACGCGCGAGAAAAAAATCATAATCAGCGCAAAAAACTTCAACAACACCCAGAACTCAGCAGCGCGCGCACGAAGAAGCGCTGCGCACGCGTGTGTCTGCTGTGCGCGCGCTGCTGCAGGTTCGCGCTCTCGTGAGGAAACTTTAGAGCGCGTTACACCGTAACAGCTGATTTGAACCGTATTTGCTCACAGTCTGGAGAATAAAGTTTGCCGAATTAACTGTCGGCAGCAGCGGAAATACTGTCAGCTGTCCGTGGATTACTTTGATGCGGAATAAATCTTTAAAACCGAAGGATTCAAAGGCAGGTTCTGACGCCTCTGCACTCCTGTCCCGGTAATCTGTTGTACAGGATCATAAAATCATCATAATGAGGAGCACACATCATTCTAAGAAAAAGGAAATATAGCATTATTTGTAGTAGGGGTCCCCAAACCCCCGGTCTATGGACCATTTGGTACCAGGCCGCACTGAAAACATAAATAACTTACATTATTTCTGTTTATTTAATTTCTGATGCTGAACAATGTTTTATTTTGAAAAATGGGCGGATTCATTCTGTTACATCCATCTATGACTCAGTCACTCACTCGTTTTTTTTGTCTTTGTTTTTTTTGCCTGTCATACCTGGCAGTTTTTGCAATCAGAACGATGATCTGAATGCAGTGGTGTACCAAACATATTTGCTTTTACAAGAACAGCTCTATAAGTTTACTATAGGCTACTCTTGTTGTATATGCTATGGTCTGTAGTAATGTGTGTGTTCCTCTGTCATGGAACGTACTCAATAATGAGGGCAAGAAGCTGCAACCATGCCCCTCGAGGTGCTAATTCTCATGCCAGCTGCTTCATGCTCAGCTGCGAACCATTCCTTTGCAACTGTGAGCTGGATACCACCACCTGATGAAGCCAACAGGACCACATCATCCGCAAAGAGCAGAGATGAGATCCTGAGGCCACTAAGGTGGAAGCCTTCCTCCACTTGGCTACGCCTAGAAACTTTGTCCATAAAGATTAGGCTGTCAACAAATTAATCAGTACAGCCTGTTCCAAAACAAGTCGTAGAATCAGTAAATTGGCTCCCTGATGGCCTTGGACTGCCACTTATCTCATTTTTCTCCTGGATGTTTTGTAAACCGATGCTCTACGCCCCCACTGTCCTGTCTCCTTATGACCTGTGTTGGACTGAACTCCTTTGACCTTGCTGCTGATGAACTCTACATCTTATCAGAACTGTTAGCTGAGGAGGGGCGTTTGAGTTAGCCTCACAGTAGCCCGAACCCCACCTCTCACCTCTGCTGGCTCCTCCTCCATCCCTCCCCACCCTAGTGCTCCCATGGTATACGTATATGCTTCTTGCACTATCACAGAGGTTTTTGCAACCTCATGCTGTGTATGTGTATATGTGTATGTATACAAAGTATGAGATGATTTTTTTTCCTCACTCATCCTTATATGTTTTTGATATTGTTTGTGTCTTTGTAATGGCAGTCCCTCCAGAAGGGGGCAGGGTATGGCCCCAGTAGAAAAAACTGTTTGAAACTGAGTGTTTAGAGCAGTCTGCAGTCTGAGCTTTTGGCTCACAGGGATTACTTTTACATACACTGAGCTCATTCTTTGAACCTTTGGTCATGTTTAACATGAACA
This sequence comes from Pterophyllum scalare, assembly GCA_024447675.2. Lineage (NCBI taxonomy): Eukaryota > Metazoa > Chordata > Actinopteri > Cichliformes > Cichlidae > Pterophyllum > Pterophyllum scalare. The sequence goes on along the minus strand of JAMQGT020012957.1, from coordinate 7,863 downwards.
TCCACCACTGGAAAAGGAGATATGTGACAGGAAAGAAGGGAAAGCAGAATAGGTCCACTTTAAATAGAATTCAAAGTGAATCTGAACTCAAATCAGTTTCTTTTCTTTCTCACTCAGAGTGCAGACATGTCTGCTGCCAGCTGTCTTCTGTCTGAAGATCAGTTTCTGTGCTCCATCTGTCTGGATGTGTTCACTGCTCCAGTCACCACACCATGTGGACACAACTTCTGCAAAAGATGCATCACTCAGTACTGGGACATCAGTGAGAGGTGCAGGTGTCCCCTGTGTAACAAACTGTTCAGGAAAAGACCTGAGCTGCACATCAACACCTTCATCTCTGAGATGGTTGCTCAGTTCAGATGTGAAGCTCAGCAGAAAGCCAGCAGCAGCAGCTCAGAGCAACAAGCTGCCAAAGCAGGAGAAGTTCCCTGTGACGTCTGCACCAGAACCAAACTGAAGGCCCTGAAGTCCTGCCTGGTGTGTCTGGCCTCCTACTGTCACACTCACCTGGAGCCTCATCTGAAAATGAACGGTCTGAAAAGACATCAGCTGATCGATCCTGAGGAGAACCTGGAAAGTAGGATGTTCATGAAGCATGATAAACCTCTGGAGCTGTTCTGTATGCTGTGGTGATGAGGAGAAGAAACTTCCAGACAGGCCGGAGAAATTTTCTGAAATTCCTGTTTCAGGAAATCAGAGTTTCTCTACAGGCAGATTTTACTGCAAATTCAATTATGGATACGACAAGTATGGAATTATATTTTGGTCAAAAGTCGCAGGCGAGAAAAAACATAATCCCCGCAAATTCCTCGAGCACAGGTATTCACTCCTCTGGAGGAAATTGAACTCAACAGCCACCTGCACAAACAAACACGGTGCACACGAGTGGTTGTTCACGCGCTGCTGCAGGTTCACGCTCTCATGTGGAAACTTTACACGTGTGGAGCTGAACTCTACCATAGACACATATATGTATGAATTCTATACCTGTGAAAAACCTGACTTTTCACCAGTTGGGCGGAGCCTGTGGAGCCAAATATGATTGGTCACTTTGATGGCTTGTTCAGGTTACTGTGTTAGACCGAGTTACACTGTGGCAGCAACATAGAGCTGTTTTAAACTAGATTTGCTCACAATCTGGAGAATAAAGTTTCCAGAATAAACAATCAGTAGTTGTTTTCTGTCACGTGACTTATGGCATAATTTCATCATTTTAATGTGATTAAAAATGGGAAATAATTTTGAGTATGTATCTATTTGTATGAAAATATATCACAGTGTTAATGTGCTGGAAAATCTTGAAACTTGACCCTGAAAGTATTTAAAAAGTGCTTGAATTTGATCCTGGAAGAGGTGTGTGAACCCTGTGTATGACTCTTGATGACCCTCCAGTCTGTCTCTCTCTTCAGTCCTGATCCTGAGAAGGTGGGGGTGTTTGTGGATTATGAGGAGGGTCTGGTCTCCTTTTATGATGTAGATGATGCAGCTCTTATCTACTCCTTTACTGGCTGCTCCTTCACTGAGAAACTCCACCCATTCTTCTGTCCATGTTTCAGTCATGGTGGTGAAAACTCTGCACCTCTGATCATCTGTCCTGTCAATCAACCAGTCTGATCTGTTTCCATGGTGAAACTGGATTAATTACAGATTAATCTCAACATTTAAGCCGACACAGAGAAGAAGTCCTAAAAACAGAAGCGAGCGAACTGCAGCTGCTGATGAAGACCATGAGATACGGTCAGAAGCTGCAGAACAAGCTGAGCTTTAGTTGATGTTTTGTTAAAGTGTTTTCAAGTTGAAGAAAATGATCCATTTGAGGAAGTCCAGTGTGAGAAAGTAGAAACTCTCCTTTTGTTTTCTTTCAGTGTTTAAAGGCACAGACATTAAAGCAGATACTGTATACGGATATGAGTACAAATGTACTGTTAATATTTGATTCTTTTCATTCAGCTGCTGTTAAAGATCAGAAACAGGATGGAGAAACTGTTCTGTTGTTTTAACATGTACAACACGCTTGTTCACAATGAGATCAAAAAAAATATGAACTTTGATCGTCTCCTTTGATGGTTTCTCTTTGATGGCCAAATCCTCAAAGATCAGTGAATATCAGAACAGCAGCTCAGCTGATCCCAGTCTGTACACCAAGATAAATCTACTGGAGCTCACAAAATAAGTTATTCTGACTTATTGTAACCTCTTGTCAAGTGAGTTGAGATCTTGATTACCTGATAGCTTAAGCCTGGCACTGTATGAACAATCATAATTTAAATTTATAGAATTGTTAGAGAATGATTTATATCGCGTAGAATTGAATAATGAGTGTAACTGTAACACAGAAATGATAGATGGCAAAGTACTAAGGAAGTTGTGAAATCACTGAGCTGAGCGTAAAATGAGGAACTAAAACTGTGGCCTAAGGGCAAGTCAGGGCAAAGTTAGAAACATGTTCAGACATGTCCCAGACTGGAAGGAACAAAATGACCCATATGTTAATAAGAAATGAAGTAATGGTTAAGTTTAACACTCCAAATAGACAAAGGCAGTGGGGTGATAGTCTGTCAGGATGATGTAGGGAAACTAGGATGTGTCTTAGATTTTTGCTATGAAAGCTGAAGCAAAGAAGCATCAGACGAGAATTTCAGGAAACCTTCCCTCGGACAAGACTGCTTCAGCAGAGGGGGCATGCCCAAACCCCTAGCTGTGGACTAATTCGGCTATCAGCAGTCCCGAGAGTTCTCCCTGCCGATGACCTGGAGTGGGACGGAGCCTCGCTGTTGGATTTCCAATATTGGGACTTTGTACAGAGTCGAAGTGGATTTCCAAATTACCGCGTGAGGATTATGAAGGACGGTTGACAGAAGGATAGCAACATCAGCCTTTTGGACTTCACCTTTTTCCACCACTACACGGAGGCAGTTTTAACGGATTGGACTAGGGTGTGGTCAACCCAGCTTATAAGTAACTCATTTGATTAAGTTTAATTTTCTGATTTTATTGAATTTGATTCTGAATTTGTAAGATTTTGATTAAAAGTTGATTTGAGCTATTGCATATTGCTTAAGCTGAACCGGCAAAATAAAATTTGACCCTAAAAAGTCAGAAGGTCTCTTTTGATGATTATTTCACACAGTTTTGGTACAAATAGTCTCTTGATAGTAAAACTATAGGCAAGTTAAGCTATAACACCTGGCTCTGTGGGTCACACTAGTCTACTAAATCCACTTAAAATAATTTATGTCCCTAGGGCTTATTCATTTCCTAGCCTTTAAATTTAACCTGGCCAGTACCAAGTGCACTGATCCATTAGGGGTAAGCCACCACAACTGACGAGACTGCACTTCGGGCCCAGCTGCAGGAACCCTTCCTGACTGGTGGCCCCGACAGTTGCAGGGGAAGCTTGGGGCAAACGTCAGAACTACCAGTGGTTAGAAGCCAGGCGAGTTACCCCGCCACAGCTTAAGTAGTGTTGTCTTGAATTCAGCTGGGGTAAGACCCCGTTGACAAGCGACCAGGACCCTGATTAAACGGAGAGCTGTCACAATAGTGAGAACGTTGTGGGGGATCTAACACTCTGAGGGGTAAAACTCTGTGTGATTCTGGTCACATAAATATGAGCTGAATTATACAAAATGCATTTATTCTTTTCTCCCAGTTGCAGGAAAAACAGTTTGTTCTTCCTTTCTTATGTGCGGCTGTGTTTTGATGTCATTAGGAGCTCTGCAGGTTCCTTCAACCCAGACATTTGTCAGCAAATCCTCAGCTTCATCACATCTACATCTGTTCTCCACCTCAGCTGAGTCTGAGGCTCATTTAAGATGTTTGAATTCATTATGTTTCCTCTCTGATGTTCAGCCTGCATTAAGATGACAGCTGAAAATGTAAATGCAGCACTTTGAGGGAACACCCAGCAGAGGGCGCTCTGAGCCAGGCCAGCTGTTTGGTACCTCCTTGTCTCCTCCATCCTCCTGCCTGTGGCCTCCTCCTCCTCCTCTATGAAGTCTCCAGTTCCTCAGGTCTTAGACGCTCTTATATCTGCTGTTTAAATCTTTAAAAATGAACCCAGACCTGCTTCAACGTGTCCAGGATTTCTTTTCCTTATCTGGCTTCTCTTCCTCTGACATCATCACATGAAGGTGGTGATCATCAGGACAAATCAGCCCAGAGTTTATCAGTCTAACTATGAGTGTGTTCACCTCAAAGAGTTTTTATTCAGTTCAATTCAGGAGCTGCTGAGATGTTTTCTTCTGCTGTGCAGGACAGTTTTAGTCGTGTTCTTCCAGCTCCAAACCTGGTGCTGTTAAACAGTCACACTGAGGGAGGCCTACGTGCAGGTCTGAGGTCAGGTCAGAGTTCAAGGCTCAGCTGCTGTTTTAGACTGAACTCTGTTTTAAAGCTCAGAGAACAATGAAAATGTTTGAAACTGTTTTTGCAGCCAGAAGAAAAAACTAAAGAATAAAGCTGCTCCCATGGATCTGTGTTTCTGATTGATGCTCAGCAGAGAAAGATCAGAGGAAGCCCCACAGGACGGCTTTCTGTGATTCATCCACAGATGAATCCAAGCAGCAGGAAGCAGATCCTGTGTCATCAGTTCACAGCAAACATCTGGAGTCAGAGCTCCATGAGCTTCTGCTCCTTCAGAGCCTCAAACTGCTCTGCTTTGCTTCTGATCACTTTGATGAGCAGCGACAGACTCGGTCCATCTTCTTCTTTGGTGTTTCAGCGTCTTGACTCTTTCTCCCCTCATCTTCTCCACCGTTTACTATTTCTTCCTGCTCTCCACCTGTGAGGGTGTGGTCCTCTGAGCATCCTCCAGGTGGCACTGCTGCTTCTCTTCAAGGAAGTTCACTACAAGCATTTGGCCATGAATATTTTGTGGTTTTCCATTTTCCCAAAAGATGAAATAGGTGTTGATTGAATAGAAGCACTCATCAGGTTTACTGAGAAACATTTATGTGCTGCAGAGGCGGAGCAACACCTGAAAAACGAGTGTCTGAGTCCAAAAGTGAAACTAAAAGTGAGAACTTCATGCTGTTTGTCTTCAGCGAAGCATCACACTGAGCTCATCCAGCCTTTCTCAGCAGCACAGCGGAGCTTCTGTCCAACTCTGGTGAGTACAGATGAGCACAATCAGCTGTGTTAGAGTCCAAATGTGGATCCTCCTCTCTTTGTAAGCTATAAAGCATCTGCATGATCAAGGATCACAGATCACAAACCAAAATCTGCCACTCTGACAAAAATAAAACTAAGAGTAACTCTTAGTTAATCCTGAGCTGTGATTGGCAGAGAGGTGACAAACCTTTTATTCTTTGGTTGTCGAACCATTTAAGAAGTTATTCAGTGTGTGCTAAATGTTGGGCCGAGGTTCTGACTCTCTTTTGCTGATTTTTAACATTAATTGAAAAAAGAAAACCTGCTTGAAGCCTTTAGGTGTATCTGAGGAAGAATCCAACCTGACAACAACGAGCAGCAGAGAAATCTAGACCGACAACATTCCAACGTTCATCACGGCCCTATTCCAGGAAGCAGGTCTAGCAAAGAACTGATTTTCTGCCAGAAAACTGCAGCCTGTCCTGAGACAGTCTGCTGCTGCTTTACGCTGGCGCTCCAGGAGGGATCTGCCGCTACTGGCACATGGTAGCCTAAGCTTGTGCATTTTGGGGTGTCGACCTCATTAGATGCAACCTGTCTGTTAACATTTTTTACAGTGTTGTGTGAGTGTTTGTGTCGTTCTGCACTAAAAGATCTTTTCACAGTGGTTTTAAAGTGTCAGTCAGAAGCAGTTACCGTGCACTTTCTTGTGCATTAAAGTCAACAAAAATGTATTTAAAGTTCCTTTTACAAACTTTTATTTTACCAGTGTGAATAAAGCACAAATAATCTGGCCACTGTTATATTTCGTAACATTTAACATCATTTCACCGCTCGGCTCCTCCCCTTATCTTGGTGACATGCTTTTGAAACACCTGATTATGAACCTTTAGGCTTACATTCGTGTTGATGCAGCAGCTTACAGCTGGGCCAGCCTTTGATGATATGGTTGGCCTAGAAACCTAGCAGGCCTGTTGAATCAAATACCAGTTATTAACTCAGTTATACTCTTAACACTTGAACCACATTATTAAAAGAGTTATTTTTTTTACAGTGCACATAATGTAATTTGTAGGCTACGAATTACAGAGTAATGTTCATTAAATCCACGTAGAGGATGTTCTTGGACCTGTTCAGCAACTCAGGCCTTCATCTGTATTTGGTTAATCAGGCCTGCTATGTTTCTAGGCTAACCTTGTTAGCAAAGGCTAACCCAGTTATAAGCTATAGGAGTGTCTTTCCAAACATAACATCGCAGTTCGATTGAGATATTTTAAGTGGCCAAACAAGACTGGATTGATTAGAAGTAGGTAATTATTTAATTAATTAACTTAATTATTTTTCTATATAACCCGTTCATAAACTGACATTCCAATCAGATGTCAGTTTGCTGTTTTTGTACTTAACATGCAAGCTTTTACAATCATTTACAAATCCAAGGATGGATACAGGGATTATGTCACCGATTTATAATCAGCTCAGGATAAAATCTGTCTTTCCAACTCTGTGACTCTGTGGGCAGGAATACAGCTGTCACTTTCCCCACACTGGAAAAAATTACTGTTACTTTAGCATCGTTATTTAAATCCAAGTCGTGTGTATAAAGCTGTATCAAGGACATTTTGAAAAGTGGCGTGTCTGAAATTCGGAGTCTGAGCCTCGACACATTTTCCACTGAATACGACTGAAATCAGTCTCAGTGGGTCGACCCAGAACCAGATCAAGGACTCACAGCCTCCATAACAGATCAGCAAACTGTGTCCAAGCTCACTTGATCCAGGATGGATCAGGATTCAGATCGGCTCAGGCACGCTCAGCTCAGCTCTTTCATTGTTTCAGGTAAATGTTAAACTGAGGCTTTCAGGAAGCCATCATCAGTGAAGGCTGATATTAGATCAAATTATTAATGTTTACACTGGTAACGTTAAAGATGAGTTTTTTGTAAATCTCTACTGTAAGAATTTTATCCAGCAATGACAGAAATAATAAAATTCTCTATTTATAAAAAATTAAAAACTTAAGAATTATTGGAAAATTAAATGTTATAAACTAAACATTAGTCCTTGTCAGGCTGCAGCAGAAAAAATGTACACACACACACGCCCACACACACATAAAGTGTCGAAAAGCAGAATTTGATATTTGGTACAGAAACCTTTGTTTAAAATCACAGAGGTCAGATGATTCCTGTAGTTCCTGACCAAGTTTGCACACTGCAGCAGGATTTTGACCCACTCCTCCATACAGATCTTCTCCATATCTTTCAGGTTTCGAGGCTGTCGCTGGGCAACATTGAGTTTCAGTTTCCTCCAAAGATTTTCTGAGGGGTTCAGGTCTGGGGACAGGCTAGGCCTCTCCAGGACCTGGAAATGCTTCATATGGAGCCACTCCTTAGTTGCCCTGGCTGTGTGTTCCATTGTCAGGCTGGAAGACCTAACCATGACCCATCTTTAATGCTATTACTGAGGGAAGGAATTTGCAAAAAAGTGGGAATGAATATGTACCTGCTGATTCCGAGCCTGCAGTCCATGATGCTGTACAAAACTTCACAGAGCCGAGTGATTTTCAAACATTTATTCACTCTCAAAGTCTCAAAGTCCGCTGCTGATCTCAGTCAGTCCCAGTCTGCTCCTTCCTGTACAGATGTGGGTCAAAGAGGGCAACGCACTGCGATTGGTAGGAAAGCAGAAAAAGTCCGTCAAAGTCCGTTATGTATTGAAGTTAATGGCACAGCTGGCTAAACAGCGCTAAGAGAGATATGTGAAAGAAGGGAAA
>JAMQGT020012956.1:0-39603 GCA_024447675.2 Pterophyllum scalare | reverse complement strand
AATGCTGTGGTCTGAACTCCTCGTTATTGTAGCTCCACAGACCCCTCGTTTACCGCTTTTCTGACACCTGTCTCAGAGCAGCTTGTTTTGGTGCGGTCTCTTTAAATATGAATCAGACACTTCACACCCCCTCGAGGTCATGGAGCGTTCCACTCCACCCCGTTCAGCCATTATTGTAGTTTAATAGCAGCGATACGATTATCTACCGGCAGAGAAAAACGCGCTTCGAAGAGGCTCTGATGGCGGGGGGGGGGGGGGGGGTAAGGAATCGTGTGGGTTAATACACCCAACAACCGAACATTTTGGCTTACCTACGTGCAACTTCAACATAACTGAACCTGGTAAGTCGGAAGTTCATGACCTTGTTTAGCAGTTCCACACAAATACTGTGATGCAAGAGGAAAGAAAAGGTAACAGGGAACAGAAAAAACTGAACAGACTGAAATTTTGAGCCCAAAAAGAACATAAAGATATCTACCCAGCACCGGGACAGAATGCATTTAAATTTCCTGCAGCTGCTATACAATAAAAGGGCTAAACAAGTGGATTTTGCATGATATGTCTCCTTTAAAGTCTAAAGAATAAAGTGCTGTCTCAGTGTGCTATGCGTATGTAGACTAAAAGTGCCTTGAGGGGTCAGGCTAGAAATGAGCTACCTGAACATCGGAGGGAAGTACCTTTTTCTTTTGATCTTCAGCGAGTTCCCACTCCAGTCGGGCTTTCTTAGCCTCCCAGTTAGTGGGCAGCTTCTGCCTCTTGTCTTCCTCCACAACCTCCTGGTGATTCAGTTTACGCGCTTCATTCTGCAGTGAAAAATAACAAAATCACAGGTTTTAGGAGAAGCTGAATGGAAGAAGGTTCGATAGGGGAAAAAACAAACAATACTCCTGGGAACCCCTTCATGGGTCACATAAAGTGACTGTGGCTCGGGAGGTAGAGCACCTCACCTACTAATCAGACGGTTCGATTCCTGGCTGCTCCGGGCTGCATGCCAAAGTATCCTTGGGGAAAATACTGAACCCCAATAGGCTGTGAAATGACCTGTTCTGTATTATTGTACCTACTCTGAGTGCTACACTATAATCAATCCAGTCCTTTTTGGCCATTTAAAATATCTGCCCTTATATCTGTTGCCTTCCTGGCCAGATCTCTGAACATAGTTTTAATCTCACTGAGATTTTTTTACCTGGAGAAATAACAGACATGTAAAGCGGACTGCAGCTTCTACCTTGTGACAGGACTCGACATCGAGAGATTATAGGCCCACAACTCTTTTACAGCAGTTGAGACACTGGCAGTCTCTTCTTTTTTTCGGTCTTTATCGGTCTTGGACACTACGGTTTTCACATTTACCTGCTCTAAAACCCCGGGTTTATGTGCTTTAAGGGTGAATCGATTCAAGCTCACCCGTTTGAAGTGAAGCTCCCGGAACTTCCGCAGTCTCGCTTCTCTCTTCAGGGACGCGAAGCTCTCAGTGGGCTCCTCCTCAGCGGCCGCGGCCGGCTCCTGCAAACAAAAAACGGTTGGAAATGAAAATCTCCGCTGGCCGAGAGGCAGCTGGCAGCCAGAGAGCTAACGCTCATTAGCAAACACGGTGAATTCCCCGAGCCTCGTACACAAACGCGACACTTTAACCAACTAAGAAACACAACATCTGTCAGCAAAGACACACATCCCGCTCTAAGAGCCACATACATCCACTCTAATCCAACACTCAGTAAAAAACTAACACGAACAGGAAGAAAATACTAACCTCGCTACAAGACGCCATTGCTATTCTGCTATGCTACAAACGAGGAAGAAAACAGGAAGTCAGCACTCGCGCCGGATGTTACGTTCAAGACAAACGCAACAGAAGAGAAACGATAATTTATCGAAATGACTAGAAGAGGAGAACAAAACTGAGTTTTAAAACAAGAAGAAGAAAAAAGAAAACTACAGTACCTTTCAAAAGTTTGGACACACTTCCGGATTCATATGTTTGGGGAAGTGCGTCCAACTCATTACCTTAATGCCTAAACTTCAATGATGAGTTGCTAATTGGTGACCAATCACTTTATTGCAAAACAAATATTAAATTATTGCAAGCAGCAAAAAACTGTTGGTGAACTCACTGATGAAACTCGGTCTGGCAGACATAAACCAACAGCATAAGACTCGTCTTAGACGTCACAGCTCATCCAGAATTAATAAAGGATGATGCTTTAACTTTATTCTTAGGCTTTTTTTTTTTTAAGAGTTTGAACATAATTTCCTGTTTAAAGCTCTTAGAAATATTAGGATTGGGAGAACCTTTGAGAAAAGCAACCTTTGAGATGCAGGGAAACCTTGCCCCCTACTTATTTATGCTGGCAATCCAAATCTTATCAACCCAAATTAAGACAAGTGGAGGCTCTGAAATTCCTGTGGAAATAAAACACTATCATCAGTCAGCTGGCAGACAATGCCACCCTATTTCTAAAGGACTAATGTGAGATTAAAGAAGCACCGCATGCCATCAGCACAATTTGTGAAGCTTCGGGTCTGATAGTAAACATAAAAAATGTGACCTGCTTCCTAATAAACCTTCTGTGGAAGGAACATTATGTGATGTACCCATAAAAACACAGTTAAAGACCTCAAAATGTCTGTGGAAAGGAACCAAAATCAGAAAATTTCAACTCTCTGGTCAAATCAGTGTAACAAAGGTTCAATCTGTGGCTCCAGAGGCACCTGTCTATTTTAGGCAGAGCCTTAATGACATAAGCAGGAGGATGCTTGTACTAGATGTTCCCACAACCTGCTGTTCAAACACTGATAATTTTATTTGGAAAAACAAAAGCCGTCTCATTAGGAAAACTGCCTTAATGAAAATGCCTGATAAAGGTGGAATCAGTGCCTTTGATTTTTCAACTCTTAATATAATTTTTTAAATCAAATATATTCAAAATCTCCTTAAAATCTGACCTTTGGATCTGACAAGTTTCCCAGCCACGGATCCAAAATGCTAATCTGATGATCTCCGAGCCACTCGGTCATCACTTTCGCCTCGTGACACGGCGCTCCGGCATGCTGGACAGATTGTTACCAAATTGCTCGTGGAGGACGTTTTTAGTGTGTCAGACCTGAAAAAGCAGAAGCCTACAAACTGTGATCAGCTTGGACCTTTCATGAGGCAGGAACGGATCGCCACCGATCAGAAGCTGATATCCAGCACGCCAGAGAGAACGGCACTGTAAATGCAGCCGTACGAAAGCTGAAACTTTTGAAATGCCTTTGATTGTTCTTCACAACATTATAGAAATACGTAAAAACAATCTGAATAAAAAGGGAAGTGAAAAAGTGTAGGAAGCTCGTGCCACTGAAAAAAACTTTGGAGCACGACTCTAAATGTCCAATCCCAAAACCTCCTCCTGATGGGGTCTGTGTCAGGTATGGTCCAGAGTGGTTACAATGTGCTTGACTGAGTGTTAATCTACTGTCTGACTTCACTGAATAATGAAAATTTACAGTCATTCGTAGTAGTTTGAAGAATGTTTCTGTCTAGTTTTTATGTCTAGTTTTATATCTTCCTTCCTGTGTTATCTACACATCCTCTGAATGCCGTTCTTTGTTACTCTGGAGTTATCCTGTCTGACAAAAGATTGTCTCATGAGGTCCGACTTACTAGACATGAATCATTAACAAAAACCTGTTGTGTAACTACAAGAACTCATGATTATTTACTGTGATGCTGCATCAGTTGTGTGCATGTTTGGTCTTTTTATGGTGGCACCATGGCAAAAAGAATTGGTAGATGTAATTCATTACACAGTAATGCCTTTGTTTATAATTTGAAACCAGGGCATCTCACTGACTTTTGAAGTTTAAATTCATTGAAAAATACTTCTAGACTAATGGAAACTGGCATGACACACACAGAGTGCAATTATGAATATGACTGGAGGTTATAAAATGAGAGGCTTGAAAGGTCAAGCATAAAGTCATCAGTGTACCACACAGAGAGTCTGTTTAGACTCTCCTAAACTCAATTGTTATGGTTGTTTTTGCCACATAGAAATGTATTACCAATGCTTTTTATTTTTACCCACAGAAACACAAGTATCAATCAAGGCCTTGGAACCTAGGACGTCTAAATATGATTCTATGATCTGATCACGAGATGAAAGTAAACACTTTCAAGAGCCATTTGATCGTGTTTGACTTGCCAAAATGGATGTGCTCCCTGTTTGATTGCATTATACTAATAGAGCTCTTTTGGAGGATGTAATTAAGTGGAGTTTATAGTCTTAGATTAAAGCATCCTCTAGATCACAGGCAATGTTAATGGAGTGATGCATTTTCACTGGAAACCAGATGGGAGCACATCACAACAGAGCAAAACATCACTGGCTGCAGTAATGGGCAGGGCTCTACTACTGCCATGCAAAGGAGGAAATGTCTTCCTAATGAATGACTCTCAAATGAGTAAGAGAAAGAAACAGCATCTCCTCTGTATCTGAGCCAGTGTGCAGAACAGTTGCAAAACAGCAGGAAAAAGGGAATTTAAGGGTGGTTAATATTACTTAAATATCCAGACAAGCGTGAGAGCATTTACAATATGTCAAATGTGGCTGTGCTATTTTTCTTCAATAGCTGCTAATCTCTTTGTCATCCATACATTATTCAGCGTTCCCAAGTACTCTCACATGTTAGCTAAACTTCCCTTCAGGGCGCATTCGCTCACCTCCTTGGAAACTCTGTCAAACTTTATGTCCACCGGGAAGCGAAAGAGTCGGACAGACAGCTTGTTAGCAAGAAGCAGCATCTGTAACCTCAATGTTTAATGTTCATGTCATGCACAAAGCCAAAGCTCGGTAACCTCCTCCATTACAGCATTTAACGCAGACTCAAATGATTAAAGAAAAAACAAAGCAAACAAACAAGAAAACGAGGACATTCACATCAACCTTTGTGAGTTTGTTTATTATAAAAATTTGATAAAAAGAATATTTAAATTGGAATAAAACTTCTACACAATCAGACTTCTTTTTGCAATCACAGAAGCTGCTCCCTGGTGGCCATTCAGAGGAAATGCAGTTTTAAGGCACTTAAACAGTGATGGTGGTGATGTGGTTTATGGGGCGCAGGAAAGCAACAAGCAACCAGAGTTTATCTCCAAACACATAAATATTACAAATTAGAAAAGTCCGAGACATTCACAGTGACCTCTTCTGAGTTTATTTTTTATAAAATGTGCTAAACTAAGGTGGTATAAAGTGTATTTAACTGTGTAGACGTGCTTTGCTTAGTTCATATAACTTCTCCTCCTTAAGTACTGCACTATTAAAATCCCAAAGTCCCACAACAGCTCATCAAATTTTACAGTGCGGTACAGACAAAGGCAAAAGCAGTTTTTCTGTTGTGGTTATAGACTGTAAATAAAAATGGATGCCAGCCATTGGCTAGTCTTCAAGCCCCGAGCCAAGCATGTTAGCGTTTGAAACCAAAACACTAACATGGGGGGGGGGGCGATCTGACAGAGAGCACGAGTCTTGTCTCCAGGACACTAAAAATAAAATCCTGTTGTAATAATAAATTTGATTTCATTTACTGACTGAGATCTTAAACATGCTCATAGGACTCATCACTCACAAAGCAGGTGCGTCCTAAAGCTCATCCTGCTTTAGCGTTCTGTTTGACGCTAATGGGGATCATAATTTGGTAAATAAACTGCATGTTGTGTTCAAGAAGACATGAAACTAGCAAATAAGACCTTAAACTCATCAGGGGTCACAGGTCAAGGTAGCCAGTGGGTCATTTTTACTGTAAACTTCTACATAATCCGACTCGCTTTTGAATCCAAAGGAGTCGCCCCCTACTGGTCACTCGAAGGAATGCACTGCTTCACTTTTCAGACCTGCAAGCTACAGCTATCTTTCGTACAGTCTACGGCTGCCATTGTTCGCATCAACTCCTTCCATAAGACATCAAGCAGTTTGTGAAAGCACGTATGGAGAATCTGAAAATTTATGTTTTAAATTGCAGAATCTGACAAAAAAATATATATATATTTTTTGGCATTTGAAACCACACAAGTGTCATTAAGTTCAATCTTATTGAAGCGAGGCCACATCTCTACAGCTGATATCAAATGTAAACAATCCAAATGGATTGATAACAGGAGGAAAAATATGTCTATTTGGAACAAGCGGTCCCTTTATTGTGACTTTAATTTGAAATCCAGTTGCGACATGAACCACACATGTGCAGAGGCCACCCAAAAATGCTGAACAGCCACTCCTTAATATTAACTTTTCCAGTCAGGCAAATCAGGTCTTAAAGAGAGTACCATTATATCTGCAAATAAAGTGCACTTTGGGGGCACTTCTATAAATACAGAGCTGGCCTCATGGTGCTTTATAATGTTCTGCTATTAATCAGAGGAGACGTGAAGTTAGTCGCTGTGAATGAGATACTATATGTTTTTCCTACATTTGACTGGTGCCGTTATCTCACTCTTAATAAGAGCTCCTCTAGATAGCACGTGGGGGGGCAGGGCCTCTCGCTGAGCAGACAGCTGCTTCACATCTGGAACTTAATATAAACATCATGGCCAATAAAATCATTCCATTTCCTTAATTACTATTCCTGTCATTTCCGCACTAAATGAAAGTTATTAATTCGGGGCCAACACAAACATGGTTCTCCAATACGAGGAGCTGCTCCTGAAGCGTCGCCACCCTGACTACGGGCCCCTGTCACTGGCCTGGAACCACAAGCTCCTGCCATGCTCTGCCAGTATATATGTGTGTGTGTGTGTGTGTGTGTGTGTGTGTGTGTGTGTGTGCGTGCATGTACAGGGAACAGAAGCCAAGCTGCTGCAGACATGAGTGGAACACAAGATGGCGTCTGGTTTTCCATCTCATCCAGCTGCTGCCAGTGTAATCATGACAGGCAAAAAGCATCCTGTTTCATCTCCTTCCTCCTCCTCCTACCACAGTCCTGCTCTTGTTCTTTTACTGCTTCTCTGTATGTTCAACACATGCACCACCATCCTTCCCGTCACCCCGCTCTCTGACATGCCTCCAATCAGGGTTGGGGAAACTACTTAAAACTGGCAGTTCTGAAAATAAACAGTTATTGGAAGCAGCTGAACTACAGCAAAACGACCCGAGAGACAAAGAGTAGTCGGGGAAACCGAAGTTGCTTAGAGAAAGTAGTTCCAAGTACAGGATCAAGTGACAATGTACAGGTTGTATAAAACTATCACATTTACAACAATGGTTACATGCAGAATAAAAGGCTCATCAAAATAAAATACCCCACTATTAATGGGAAAGCTTTGTTTTTGTATAGAATGTCCATCAGCCTCAGTTTTTATGGCTTATTTTCTGACATATATACTGTTCAAACTTGCCCAATGACAGCTGGGATACACACACACATGAACCTGAGCGACAGTCTTATTCCATATATGATGTGGGCCCACCCTTCGCAGCTTTAATAGCTTCACCTCTTCTGGGAAGGCATTCCTTTTTTTTCCCCCTTTATTTTATTTATTTAAGGAGGACAGGGCATATTAATGAACATTTAAACAATGTAAAATATGCCAGATTATAGCCATAGGCTAATTTTCATCTGCAGTCCTCCTGGCAAGTTGGTGTCACCACAGTTTCAAACACACACAACAATAAAAATATATTAAAAAAATATACATATACAGCTATAATAACAAAACAGTACAAAACTTCTAATCGCTGTAATGATTACACTTTTGTCCTTCTAGCAACCACAGTGTTGCTAGATCCCGTATGTTAACTGGTTTTGTGTTCCATGTTTGAGTTGCTCGATAAGAAAATGACAGTCGCCCAAATACAGATTTTCTAAGAGGCACCAAGCAGTCACCTCTGGAGCCTGCTCTTGTAGTCCTGTTATTCCTTCTCACAAAATCTTTTAGGGGAGGCGGAGCTGACCCATTTAGGTTTTTGTAAATCAAGACTGAGTCTGCATATTTGATTTGATTTTCCCAATTTAGTAGGTGGTATTTTTCGAGTATTCTGCAATGGTGGTATAAACTGGGCTTTTTATCCAATACTTTTAGTGCTTTTTTTTGCTGTTTTATTTGTCAATGTCCAGCTAGTCATACAATAGTTTAAATGAGACATAGTCACTGAATTGAAATGTAGTTTAGCAGAGCCATTTGTTAGATTACATCTTATCTGTCTAAAATTTGAAATATTATATCTTATTTTATTAACAGTTGTTAATACTTAAATTCAGAAACAATTTTTAGCTTAGTTCCGAATATTTGGATCTACTGTATATCCGCACGCTGCTTTTTTTGAGAAAAACATACAAAATGACTTTGAGACATTTAAATGTAATTGAGAGTCTTGTAGCCAATGTCAAACTTTTGACATAGCAGCTGATACATTTAGTGCAGCTTCCTGTTTGTTTTTGTGCACCGACATACAGAATGGCATCATCTGCATACTTTGGCAGACTATGTTTGATGGACACATTTTTGGTAGATCATTAATAAACATACTGAACAATAATGAGCCCAGGATTGATCCTTGGGGCACACCAAGATTGTTTTCAGCAGTGATGGATTTAACATTCTGTAAACACGCACACTGTTTCATTTGTAATAAATATGATTCTAACCAATTTAATGAATTTTTGACAGATTGAAGAAGACAGCTTTGTTAGTAGGGTTTGGTCATTTATGGTGTCAAAGGCCTTTGTTAGGTCAATGAACACCGCACCAACAACACCACCAGAAGCAATTGTATATTTAATATTTTCTAAAAAATAACATAAAGCTGTATCAGTAGAATGATATTTTCTGAACCCAAATGGCTTAGTGTATATGGACTAGTATTCAGATTCTCAGTAAGCTGCTCTGCAACCCATTTTTCAATTATTTTAGAAATGACAGGTAGAATCTTTATGGGCCTATAATTATTGAACACTGTTGGATCTCCATGTTTGAAGATTGGCATAATGCCAATTTTCCAGGGACTTGGATAAACACCTTCCTCTAACAACTTATTAATAATATTTGTGACTGGCATAATAAATTCCACGAGGTTTTATGGGAATGACCATTTTAGACCATTTTAGACCATTCTTCCAGAAGCACATTTGTGAGGTCAGACATTGATGTTGGAGAGAAGGCCTGGCTCACAGTCTGTGCTTCAATTCATCCCAAAGGTGTTCTTGCTCAAACTGGCTCATCCATGTCTTTATAGACCTTTCTTTGTGCACTGGTGTGTAGTCAACATGACTGCACACCAGTGCACAAAGAAAGGTCTAAAACTGCACAAACTGTTCCCACAAAGTTGGGAGCATAAAATTGTCCCAAATGTCTTGGTATGCTGAAGCATTAAGAGTTTCTTTCACTGGAACTAAGGGCCGAGCCCAACTCCTGAAAAATACCCCCACACCAGAACCCCCCTCCCTCCACCAAACTTTACACTTGGCACAATGCAGTCAGACAGGTACCGTTCCCCTGGCAACCACCAAACCCAGACTCCTCCATCAGATTGGCAGATGGAGAAGTGGGATTCATCCCTCCAGAGAACACGTCTCCACTGCTCTAGAGTCCAGCGGCGGCGTGCTTTACACCACTGCATCTGACGCTTTGCATTGAGCTTGGTGATGGAAGGCTTGGATGCAGCTGCCATGGAAACCCATCCCATGAAGCTCTCTACACACTGTTCTTGAGCTGATCTGAAGGCCACATGAAGGTTGGAGGTCTGTAGTGACTGATTCTGCAGAAAGTTGGTGACCTCTGTGTACTATGACCCTCAGCATCCTCTGACCCCACTTCATGGCTGAGTTGCTGTCGTTCCCAATCGCTTCCACTTTGTTATAATCCCACTAACAGCTGACTGTGGAATATTTAGCAGTGACTGGACTTGTTGCACAGGTATCATCCTATCACGGTACCACGCTGGAGTTCACTGAGCTCCTGAGAGCGACCCATTCTTTCACTGATGTTTGTAAAAGCAGTCTGCATGCCTAGGTGCTTGGTTTATACACCTGTGGATGGGTGAGTGAAGACTTTTGGCAATATAGTGTGACTTTCTAAGAATAGCCATGGAGCTAGTCACTATGAGTTCAAGTCATAGACTGTACATAAAAGCTGACGTAGATTCTGTTGCCATAAGAACATGTTTCCAGCAGGGGGTGCTGTGGGGAAGAATCAAAATGTATGAGACAACACCAATGTGAAAAAGATTGGTATAAATGATATATAAAATGGGTGTGCATGTTTTAAAGCACATTAAATACTTTAATATTTGTCTATAAAAGGTAATGATGCGGGAAACACAGAAAAACAGCCTCGCTATTCTAAGCAGCGAATGGATAATGATTCACAGAAAAGTGCCGATTTTCACAATAAACGATGATGAAACGGCTGACACCAAAGATCAAAGTCATTTACCCGCCAGCTATGATCTGATTAAATCTGCATTTCTTGTAATGGTGATTCCTCCAGTTTCAAAGAGAAGTCAATGGGAAAACAAGCCCTGAGCTCAGTAAACACTTCCCTGATGAGTTTAAGGTCTTAGTTGCTAGTGTTACCTCTTATTGAACACAACATGGAGGTTATTTACTAGATTATGATCCTGATTGGAGCCAAAAAGGATCATAAAGCTTTAAGGTGTTTCTGCTTTGAGAGTGAAAAGTTGCAACTGTATAAGCATGCAGTGTAAGTTGGTCCTTCTAAGTTAGACCAAACTCTTGCTCAGTTCAAAACAGCTTGCGGCTTCACTAAACAATGGGTTTTCTCATGGTAGCGTAGACACTATAAAAGATGGATGTAGTGACCATGACATCACCCAGTGGTTTGTGAAGTCCTGCTGCGATGCCTCAAGATGAGCGTTTTCGCCCCCACCAATGAGCAAACAAGCATTACCCACTGAACCTACTCAGGATATTCCTCCCCTCCCTGACTCCGAGGATCCTACTACAACACACTAAAATTCTGTTTGTGTGTCTGTCCTCCAACTCCTCCCACGGGATCAGGACCTGAGCAACCTAACTTGGCACACAGGCTGTCGGGAAATGCAGGATTGAGGACCCAAATGCAGACGTGTGTGCGTGTGTGTGGGGGGGAATGGGAAGTCTAATAATAAAATCAGTAAACAAAGCAACATGAATAACAATAGAGAAAAGATGCTATGACAGCAGACAAAGGAAAGACAGCATTATTTATACACAGAGGTAAGCTAAGGGGTAATCAGGGGAATGGGAAACACCTGGGTAGCATGGCACAGCTGAAAACAATCAAGGCGAGACCGACGACAACCAGCTATCAAAATTAAACAGGAAATCACGGGATAACATACTCAAATGTGACACTGAAAGAAACGTGAGGGAAGGCGAGGAAATTAAACTCACAGAGTGTGACGCAGGTACGCTTTAGGCCCCTGGAGGTTCTCATCATCACGAGCAACAGGCTAAAAGCTGCTCTCAGCTACTTTCTATAGGAGCAGCTGTCTGTAATGTTGCCACAACACTGACAAATAATTATTAACAACTATGCGATGCGCTCAGAAGGTCATATGTCACCAAGCAAACATTCAGCTGGGACAGCACATCATTATCACCATCACATATACGCAGGGCATGGATGAATGGAGTGAACATGGAGCTATTTAGACAGCAGTCTTTCATAAAATTCTCTCCACTAAATGCATCTTTGTATGAGCAAAAAAGCCTGCCTATGTCTTTGCTGAGCTCGACTCACCGATTACCATCTTCCCCTGCAGATGGTATAACAATGCCAGTATCTACAGGCGATTTGGCGATTTGGTGCTGGGTGCTCCGATTCCAGCCAAAGCCATCCACAGGCCAGGAGAGGAAGAGGATTTGGTGAGTGACACATATACTTACACAAAAGATGCATGTATGCACTCAGATACCACCGGTTTTGTAGTCAATGCTTTTGCTGCACCACACACAATTAAAGTCCCAATTAAAGGCCATTATGGGTTTTCCACTAGCAGCAACCACAGGGAGAGCAGCTCCACGGCCTGTACATTGCGGGCGCACAGATGTCTCCTGTGCTGTCATCCAAAGGAACTCAGACTGATCCACAAACTTTATGATCATAATTACTGATCAAAATTAAAGTGCAACAACAATATGAGCTCAAAGGACGGCAATAAAAAAAAAAAGGTTTGAGTGATTCTGCTAAGTGGGGCCAAGTGGGACTTTCAGAGGGAAGTGTATGTGAGATATTCATCCTGAGGAGGATATACTGAGAGAAGCAGTGAGCGAAGCCACAAGAGGGAGCCATTTCCCTGCAGATTTATCAAAGGTGACAGTCCTACTAAATCTGAGTGATAATATTAAATAAAAGGGCCACATTTTTATGACTCTTTTTACTTCCCAAAGCAAGCAATCACATAGTTCTCACCCCAGATTAAAGCACTGGGCTCCATATCTGTAGAGAAGCATCTGTTCACCGCAATACCCACACGCAAGTTCATCACCAGTGTCTTCCCTCAAGCGGGACCCAAATGTGTCATGGGTTTCCGCTTCTGAGTTCCCATCCTCTTACCCAGTGACCTTAATGAGCAAGTAAAGTTCTCACTTGGCCAAACAATACGCTATTGTAGATAGCTTTGATAAGAGGTGGCCAGTCAACCGCCTCTGGACATGCAGCTGTGCAGGCCGGCAGTCTCCTCTATCTGCTCCCCGGCGTGACACGCAAAATCAGTCACCTGATCAAATAACTTCACGCAGACTCGCACACACACACACGTGTCAGGATGCGTGTGGCTGCACACACACACACACACACACACACAAAGTGAATCCCATTCCCACCCGATTTAGTTCTCTGGGAACTAACAATCTGTTTAGTGCAAAAAGTGCAGCGGTTTCTTTCATCTGGGGTTCAAGATGCAGATGATCTAATTCCAAGTCTGATGATGAACAAGCCAGTGCCAAATAACTAAAGCAAGTGTCAACAACAACACCACTGTGAACTGCTGCGTGATAAATGAGCTCTTTCTTTGTGGACAATATGGCTTATTCTCAAAGCTATTCAGGGCTTAAAGAGACCTTTTGTATTTATGAACAAACTTATTTTGTGAGGCAGAAAATTTTAATTTGGTAGTCTTCAAGGTGGAGAGTCTTCTCCCTAGGAATAATGTGAAAGGAGAACTTGCAATGTGGGAAAATGCTCAGCGCACAGTGGAAATACATCTTGTAGATTACAGAAAATGCTCATTACACGGCCTGTTTGGAAGCTGGTCTGGAGCTTTCCATCATTTACAAAGACGATAAATTCCCCGAAAGAGGGAAACATGTACAAGTACTAACAAATTCAGGGAACATTATGATGACAGTGAGATCAAGTGATACGATCAAAGGCTCCAGCTATGAAAGGAATAAATAAATGGCTGATCTAATATCTAAATACTGACTGAAAACTGTTCTGCAACAACAAATCAGAGGACCATGTGACACCAACAACACCTCAAACTGATGGATTAGCAGGAGTAGCACATAAAGGAATGCAAATTTGTGTTCTGTAACATTTTTATAAAAAAATATAAATAGGATAAACTGGTTATGATTGTTGTCGGAAGGGTTTAAATGAAGCTGGTTACGTCCACAAACACGGTTACTGTGTCTGTTAGCAGGATTAATTAAAAAATCGTGGATGAATTTGTATGAAATTTTTTACCAGAACTGGGGCCTTCCCCCAGTTTTCAGCTTCCCCAGTTTTGAATCTGTGATCTGGGTAATTTTGGGTCATATGTTCACAAACATTTAAGTGAGAAAATCTTGATGTTAACGAGAAAATATCAGGAACTCATCTGGATCCAGAGGAAACTTTCAGCTCGGCCCCGAGCCCTGCAGCCTCAGAATACCTACTTACATGAGCCCATGTTTCTGTTATTCAATGCTTACAGGTCTCAAACACTGACATGTAAGTTAATCTGGTCAATGGACTGGCTCTTATGTAGTGCTTTGCTACTCCACTTGAGCATTCACAGATGCTTTATCCAACCTGTCTTCATCCAGGAAACCAGGAAACCGACTACCTGAGTGAGATGATGTGACAAAGAACAGGAGGACACATGAGGCAATCAGGGAGATGGGACACACCTGGGAGCACACCTGAACAAGACCAGGGGAGCAAAACTGTATACAATACAAAGAGCTGCCAAAGTAAAACAGGAAGTAGACACGGAAACAGAAATGCTGACTTGAAACAACACAGGGAAGCAGACACACTGAGGGACTACAACACCTACAGCTAGACGCAAGAGGAGGACTTAAACGACAGCACAAGGAACAGAGACCAGGACTAAATCTACTTGACAGGAGAATAAAACACCACAGAGCCGGGAACACGCGGGAAGCCTGAGAACAGAAACACGGGATTCAGTAGAACGTGAACAACAGAACTCAGAAAACTAAACCTTGAAGCCTGAGGATAGAAACAATGAAACCAACCGGTAATAACCAGAACAAGACAAAAAAGACACGAGGAATCGAACAACAGAAAGAACTTAACTACAAACACCCTGAGGTCGGTGACACAGGCTCACCGGTTGTGTTTGTTTATAGATATCATACCCAGCCAGCTGGCAATAGCTAATTACACAACCATTTGGAGTTGGTTACCGACTAAGTGTATTGTAATTGCTCATGGAAACATACCTTTGTGTTTTTTTCCTCCTGTAATCTCCTCCTCTTCCTCCTCTCGGCCCCAGAGGCTCCTTTATGTGACGGTTCGGTTTTGTAGCCTCATCCACAAATGACCATAACAGGTCACCTGGAGCTGATGCGCATGCGTGCCCAAACCCCCTGAAAGCACGCTGACACACAAAGTCAGTCAGAAAGTGGCCTACTCATTAAATTAAGTGTTATTATTATTAATTGTATAAATGTGGAGTGTTGGAACAGTCTCTTCTTTCTTTCAGGACACTGGCATGTAAAAAAAAAAAGTTTCATGAAAAATTTAGGTGAGCTTGGGGGGGGGGGCATGCTTTTTCAGGCCGTTCATTAATTCTGTAAAACACGCACACAAAAGGAAATGAAGCTGCTTACATCTGATTTGTAATATTATTGAAATTACTGAAAAAGATTACAGATTTTCAAACAAGATTTTACACCAATGATTAATAACAGATTGCTTGCTCATGGGTATTTCCATAAAATAAGCAATGTGAGTATTAAGTGTGTTCTTTGGGTTTTTATTTAGTTTACATATTATATATTATTACTTTGGCCTTTGGTGCTATTTAGGTAGATCAGGGGTGGCAGCAGGGGTAAGAACAAAGGGCTACCATCCATCCCAAAGAGCACTTTGCAAATGAAATGTGAAGAAAATGGGAGTCTGATGGATCAGTCAGGAACATGCACGAGTAGCCTGCAGGAGGCCATCTTCTAGGGCTCTGGCAGTCCTCCTCCTGTTTCTCCTCGCACAAAGGAGCAGATCCTGATCCTGCAGCTGGACTGATGGGATGATCAGTGTGACACTGAGGCGCTCCTTCAAACCCTGGACTTACAATTCCATACAAGCACAGACATATATAAGGATCTCTATCGTAACAGTTAGCTAGCGAGGAGTGCACATCTCTGGAAAAAAGGTCTGAGCTTAACCTGGGGCTTCAAAGGGTCGCATCACTCAGCCGTCACCCTCTGAAAAGTCCGAGCAGGGACTCTCACAAGTGTCTGTATCATCTTTTGATGCTGAGAGTATCCAGAAATCTCACTTCCTTTCTATTAATCCAGGTCATCATAAAAACCAAGAAGCAGCAGCTTCTGTCTAGCTCGGAAACAAACATGGTCATCGACCGTCTCCAAGATTTGGTGAACTGGGAAATCAGCAACATAGAGTCTGCTGGAAATCTCGAGGACTCCATGCACAATTCACCAAATCATTATCTAACAAACTCATCAAGGAGTTTGGATCCCCAGGCGAGGTGTTGAAGGCTACAATTCATCTTTTGACGAAGCTCTCCTGAGGAACCTGAAACTGGATCTCGGTGTCTTCCCTAGTCCTCCCCAAAAGAAGTCCAAAGTTGCCAGATTCTTTTCAGCAGTGGGAAAAGCTTTTCTTAAGGCCTTTAGGTGCTGCTGTAAGAGCAGCGATGATTATATTAGCCTTTAGACTTTTTCCCACTGCCCTGCGTCTTTTAAAAATCCTGAAGCAAATCATTTATTTAAAAAGTTACACAGAATTTTAGCACCAAATCAAAAAATGTAAAAAGTGTACCACAGCATTTTAAAAAATCCAAAAACTGTAGTAAACATCATCCCGTCTCCTTTTTGAGTCCCAACATTCCCAACCAGTCGCGGCAGATGGCCGCCCCTCCCTGAGCCGGGTTCTGCCGGAGGTTTCTTCCTGTTCAAAGGGAGGATCCTCCCCACCGTGACTGGGACTGTACTCACTTCTGTTTTAAAATTGGCATAAAAGAAAAAAAATTCTCTTTTTGTTATTTTTTGTTATTATGTTCAATTCAATTCAATTCAATTCTATTTATATAGCGTCAAATCAAAACTGTTGCCTCAAGGCATGTTATATTGTAGGTAAAGACCCTACAATAATTACACAGAACAGGAAGAAACCTCCGGCAGAACCAGGCTCGAGGGGGGGCATCTCCCACAACTGGTTGGGGCTGAGAGGAGGGAGCCAGAGATTAATAATAACTAATGATTAAATGCAGAGTGGGGTATAAACAGAGTTAAAAGAGGTGAATAAAAAGTAACAGTGCAGTTAATATGCGCATTGAAGGACATATCCTGGTCAAAAATGACTCCAAGATTTCTCACAGTGTTACTGGAGGCCAGGTTAATGCCATCCGGAGTATGTATCTGGTTTGACTCCATGTTTCTATGATTTGTGGGGCCGAGTACAAGAACTTCAGTTTGATCTGAATTTAGAAGCAGGAAATTAGAGGTCATCCAGGCCTTTATGTCTTTAATACATTCCTGCAGTTTAACTAATTGATGTGAGTCATCTGGCTTCATGGATAGATAAAGCTGAGTATCATCTGCATAACAATGAAAATGTATGCAATGCTTTCTAATAATACTGCCTAAGGGAAGCATGTATTGTGTAAATACAATTGGTCCTAGCACAGAACCCTGCGGAATGCCACAATTAACCTTAGTGTGTGAAGAAGACTCCCCATTTACACGAACAAATTAGAGTCTATTAGATAAATATGATTCAAACCACTGCAGCAGAGTACCGTTAATACCAATGGCATGCTCTAATCTCTGTAATAAAATGGTCAACGGTACCAAAATGCCAAGAATGCCCATATTTAACAGGGACAATGCAGTTTATCATAATTCTAATAGAGAGCATGAAACTGATGCTTCACAGAAAAGTTTGTCATTAAAGTTTGTAACAACAATTGTCCCTAGTTGAAGGAAGACATTCATGTAAATCCTGCATAAAGATATCAGCTGATCCCCCATCAGCTTGACCTTGTGGCCTGAACCTATGGTCTGTTTAGCTGGGAAGGTGAGTGAGCTGTAGTGGGTCTGCAGTATTCAAATGACAGAAAACTGTGGGACAGCCTACAACGCCAAAAAGCAATCTCTGCTGCTAGCACAGGCTGAAAAAAAAAGAAAAGCATTTTAATAGTGTAAAATTTTCCAGCGTGGTATTGGCACTATTTGGTGGATCCACTTTTAACAGGTCTGTGGGTGAGTTGCAGTCATTGAAACCAGACACGCGCGTGAGAGCGCTGAACAGGGGAGGGAAAACAATGACAGATATTCCAGAGTCAATGGACTGTCTCTGCCAGACAATCTGCAGTGATGCAGACTCATGTGTGTGAATGAATGAGGTGTTTCTCCTAATGTAGGCTATAATCTGACCCTCCTGGGAGGAGCAGACAGAGAGCTGGGGAAAATATACAGTGAAAACCTCTGGACTGGTGGTCCATTAAAAAAAAAAAAAATCTTGTACATGTTGGGGAAAAGAGGATTGCTGTCGACACAGGAATGCAAAAAGGAAAAAAAAGAATATTTGCAGAAATGGATGTAAAAAGAAAAGAAAAAAGTAGAACAAGCTGGAGCGATGTGTAAACAGACCATAAGAGAAACCAGATAGGGGCAAACCTAAAGGTAATACACAGAGAGAATGTGTTTAGCAGAGTCCATTAAAGCCAAAAGCCTCGGAGGGAACGCTTCGAGCCAGACTCTGATGGAGATAGCCAACTCCAGGTTATCCTCTCACTCTGTGTAATGGACCGGGGTGTTTTCAGACTCCCATGGCCCCTTGCGAGCCCCGGTGAGCCCCTATGATGAAGTTAGAGAGGGAGCAATGGTGTTTTACGGCACAGAGAGGGCGAGCGGTGCCCGTCTCCTCTTGCTGCCGAATGTAATTTCGGATCGTGTTGCAGCGGAAGCGCGACTGACAGAAGAGGAATCTATCGAATTCAGCTCAGACATCACAATAATATTGAGCCTTGTTTATAAAACACGCAGTCAGGATGCTGCGGGAGTATCGCTTGTGGGAGAAGTTCGCTGCCCTGAGAGCAAAGCCTGAAATAGGTGTGAAATCGTGCCATTTGATAAGGCTGCTGCAGATTTGTATTGGCCTGAAAGAAGCCTAATTTATCAAGAATCCAAATCAGCTTTTTCGGCCCGGTACATATGCGTGTGAATTCAGCATCTGCACTCACACAGTTTCTAGAACAGTGACTGCAATCCAGATTTTGTCAGAGGTTCAAAACACCTGATTTACCCTTCACCTGATGAACATGGACAAATCCTCCTTTTCCTTTCTTGTCATTCATCGCACCCCCATCTCTTTTCCTCTGCGGTTAACCGATTCTTGGCTCGTCCCTCCGGTGCGACGCCATCCCTATTATAATGCCATCGTTCTCGCCTGCCAAGCCATGCAGAATGATGTCACTTCCACCCTTGGTCATGGTGGTTTGGCTTTGGCCACTGGTGCATGTCACAATTTGAGCCCTACTAGGAAGGCCCGAAGCTTCCAGCTTGGCCACCAGCCATGACTTCCACACCCTCACCCAGTTTTGTGGATGCAGCTGAATGTTTTAATTCACCAGAACACTTTTGACTGTGCCCTTATTTCTACTTGATCACTTTAGTGCTGCCATGCTAAATATCCAGCCCCCTCCCTTTCTTTCCCGTTATGCTCTGCATCGTCTCCACTCCTTGTCATTTAGCCCGTGGCTTTGTAGTCGCTCTGTGAGGCAGAACGGAGCTGGGCAGGGCGAGGCGCAGACCCAGCAGTGGCTGATGTATGACTTCTGGAGAGGCAACGCAGCACAGGCGATGAGAGAATGTGGAAATGTACGCATGGCAGGATGCCCGTCGGGCCCGGCCCACTCTGCTCTGTGTTTAGAGGCAGCCTTTCTCTCTCCCGCCAGGTGGGCGGGGGATGAAAGAGGGCACTAAGGGGGTGGGTGAGTGGACACAGGCCTCGGATCAAACAGCAGAGAGGCAGCGGAGGGTGGTGGCTGCGGTTGGTGGTTGTGCGATGAGTGCTGAACTGACTGGACGTTTCTAATTTCTAATTCATATGTGATTAATCACTGCACAAATCGCCCGTGCACTTCCGTTTGGATTTTTTCTTACGTGAGGCCGTTAACGAGCCATTCATGAAAGTGTTACTCGGTCCGCCTCATTCAAAAAGCAGCACACAACATTCAGCTGACAAACAATCCTGCACAGTTCCTCCCGTACGTCCGGGCAGGCGCATTTTGTTTTAGTGCAGGGCCACACTGAGTAAGATAAAGTAACTGCTGAATTAGGTTAAACTCCATGAATTTGGTAGATTATTTTACAGGCTGGTTCACGAGTTCCAGAGGCCCCGAGTCCTTTTTACAGCTGTATGTGTTAATCTGCTCTACTCTGCAGTTGCACTTTAAATAAACTCCATTTAATTCACTGACACGCACCACTGGATAAGTCAGAAACAAAAAAATGTTACATTATGTTATGAATATGAACTCAAAGAGCAATTGAGAATGAATGATGAATATACCCCACATCATCTCTGGGACATCTCACGGCTTGTGTGAGATGACACTTTATTTCAGACAACTGAAAATTTTAGGAACTGTTTATAGCTTCAGTTATACCTTGAATTGCTACTTCATGTGTCCTATCTGAGCATATTCAATGAACTCTCCCACTTTTTTTGCTGTGACCATTGTCTATAATTAGCCAGTCAACAGCATCCCCAACCAAACAGATGCAGTTCAGCATACTTTATTTGAGAATGTGAATTTTTCCATACATACTTCCACTGTGACTAAGAGCCGGTGCTGATGCCTTTGTTGTCCTGTAGTGTCTCATTATCCCAGCCCTTCCAGCTCGAGCGTGTGGGCTCTCAGCGGAGAACCCCAGCCCAGAGTGTGGTGACGAGGACGGGACAAACCAACCGCCACTCACAGCTTCTGGTCGGATGAGGAGAGAGGAAGACGACGCTCATCATTTGGAGGTTTGGGTCTGATTGCTTCCCTTTGTGAGGGACTTAACCGCCCCCCCCCCCGGGGAATGCGGTCCCTTTTACACCCACGCCTAAAGACACTGTCAGGGAGAGTGAGGTGTAAAAATACAAAAATAAGTTAGATCTGCAGCCACAAAGGCTGAAGCTGAAAAACAGGGTCACTAAGTCAAGAAACAAAAACAGAATGAATAAAATATGTATGAATTCAAGCTAAAAAGGGACTATATTGTGGGAATGGGTTGTGACTGGGTACTTATTATGGCAGGGAGGAATTTCATTTTTTCATATATTCAGCAAATAAACATTTTTAGTCCACTAAGGCAAGATATGTATTTTTTTCCAGTCATAGCTGATGCTAAAGGCAAAGCTGGGCCACAAATTTAGTCCAAACATTTTTTATACTAACTGTGAATCAGATAACTTCATAGGTGTAACGAACTGATGGAGAATCATCCTGACTCTGAAATCCAACTATCTGACAAGGCACAATAACTTTATTTATGAAGTACTTTCATACACAGAGGCAGATTCACAGTGCTGTACTGAGGAATTAAGAGAATATATAGCAATTTAAATCAGCATAAATCAAAGTTAAAATAACAGAGAAATTTAAAAAAGGATAAAAAAATTATAAAAATAAATACAAACATTATATAATATAAAATTATTATAATATAAAAATATTAAAAGATTAAAATGAGTATCATCAGGACAACTGTGCTGTGTGTTTTTGTGAATAATACGGCTAATTCGAAACATGTACAGGTTAAACAGAAAGGGGCCGAGGATTGACCCTTGAGGGACACCACAAGATAAGGACGTGGCTATAAATATGGCTACCTGCCAATAGCAGAAAAATAACCAGTGCCTTTAAGGAAATCATCTTTTTGTAACCTTTTACCTCACTGTTTTGATTGTTAGACCTGTAACTTTAGTACTTCTTTGGCCACAACACGTGACTGTCTCCAGACAAGAACCAAAATTTAAGCTTGAATGCTCAGCTAAACTAAAAGCTTGAAATAAATGCTGTCATTAATATTATTTAACTGTTGGATGCTGGTGAACAACAACATATAGACTTCAAAAGGTGACAGTAATCTTAGTAATGTGTTGAAAGCTTGTTTCTCTGCCCGAAGTCAATGCATCGAGTTCTGTGATAAAGTAAGTACACTGTTACTGTTTCCATAAGAACTAAGACGGTATGTAGCGGCTGCTGCTAATCAAATGTCCAGATTAATTGATAAAGGGTGTGTGTTCCCTGGAGTGGACATCTCAGCAAGCAAATTCACCCCACAGTAAGACTGTGTAATGCTCAGAGAAAATGCTAAAAAACCAAAGAGACCCTTACTAAAGTTCAGTACAACTAGAAAAAGACTGAAGGACTACAGCTTGTTTTGAAAGGGCTTCAGGAGAAAGCCTCTTCTTTCTCAAAACAACATGCAGCACAGCTTAGGCTTGAACAACATCCTTTGGACAGACAAGACCAAATTGGAGATGTTTGTTCATAATGCACAGCACCACATCTGGAACACAGCTCATCAGCACAAACACCTCATACCAGCTGTCAGCACGGCAGTGGAGGGTTGATGATTTAGGCTTGTTTTTCAGCCACAGGACCTGGGCACCATGCAGCCACGGAGTCAATCGTGAACTCCTCTGTACACCAAGTGTGAGTCCATCTGCCCCACAGCTAAAGCTTGGCCCAAACTGTCCTGCAAAAGAACAATGATTGCAAACAGAGCAGCAAACCTACCACTGACTGGCTGGAAAAAAGAAAAGAATCGAGGTGTTGCAACGGCGGAGTCAAAGTCCAGACCTGAACCTGATTGAAATGCTGTGGTGTGACCTTCAGAGAGCGGTGCACAAACCTCAGTGAGCCGAAGCCATGCTGTAAAGAAGACGGGGTCAGAATTCCTCCACAACAATAAGAGATAAAGTCATACAGAAAACTATTGCTTCAGGTTATTATTGCTAAAGGTGGTGCTACAGGCTGAACCACAGGGTTTGTTCAGTTATTCACAGTGAGTGAAAACATCCTGTAATTGCCTTAAACCTGCAACATTTCTAACGGCCAGCAGGGGGCAGCTTACAGAACTTAAGTTCTCACTTCATCTGTGATCTCGGTAAACGCATTCCTCTTAAGCTTGGGACCCAAGAGACTTGTTTCAAGTATTATTTTTTTAGAAAAAGACACAAATTTTGGAAATTATGATCCTATTAGGAATAAAGTCAACGATAAAGGTGGTTTAAATGCTTTAAGGTGAACCTACTGTATGAGCCTCGTGTCCTCAGGTTCTCAGATCGGTTCTCACTCACCATGTCATGTTTCAAAACATATAAAAGAAAATAATAATAATCAAAAATAAAACAGGTCAGCCATCTTTTAGATAGTCTGTGGTTTCTTCTGCACCAAGTGGCCAAAATCTCGATGTTGCAGATTTAAATGTGCAGCTTCCACAAAACGCTGAGAGGAAAATGATGTTAATGTTATATTTGGGTTGGAATTACACCCTTGCATGACATCCACGTCAGCATTAGTCAGTGATCGAAACCAGACATTGTTCAGCTGATTTCTAACTCTACCTCTGAAATTCAACCGTGTTTGAAAGCTGACCATATTTCAGTGAGAAATCCATGGGTCGGAATACATAATCAATGTAATTTTTGTCTTACTCTCATATGCTCCTATACTCTCCCCCGCCTGCTTTATTGCTCAGTTGTTCCTGCTCTAAAGCCAATCATTTTAATTTCCTTGTATCTTATTTCATTCATTTACTTTAATCACAGCGTACAGGAGGCACCAGTGATTCCCCGTGCGTCTGCTTTCAGCTGGCACTTGGGCAGAGACATCCATACTACTGTACTTAATGAGTGCGCTGGAGTTCGAGCACTTAGAGCTCATCTCAGAAGAGCAGCAGGTCCTTTTGATCTCTGAATCCTGCAAATGAAGTCAAGGGGAGAGACAGAGACAAATCACCTGCGGTTTCGGGAATCGTTTGGAAGCGACCGGCTTTCCATGCTGATAGGGGGTGAAAGGCTTGATCTTTGCTGGAGCCGCACCGCTTCAGATTCTCCATCACTGCGAGCTCGTGTGAGGGTTGAGTTTCCCCGAAGACTGATAGACACAAACCCTTTTTCAAAGTGAAAAAAAGGCACTGCTCAAGCAATCAAAGCATTAGACCAGCAGCATGTGGATGACTGTGATCCCTGAGCTGCCTAGCACTGTGGCAGTCGAAGGGCCAGCGAAGAGTTATGGCCTTCGTCTGCTCCATTAATTAACAGCCATTCAGACAGGAAACCAGAGCCAGCACTCCAGCCCACTTTCATGTGTCATCCCATTTGCCAGCAGAAACCTCATTTTTCTTTATTTACTGTATCACTATCAGGCTGAAGATCATCCATATTGTATAAAGATTAAAGATTGAGGTGCACGATGGCTCTCTGTTGAAATATCGGCCCGACGTGTTTCCCGAGCGCCTCAGTGGGCTGTGGCAGTGTGACGTGAAAAAGGCAGGCTTGTACAGCCACACGTGCAGGCGTAACAGTAATGAACCCCAGGGACTCTGACAGCAACAGCAGAGTGGACGCAAGTGTTTTATGATCTGGCAGCGCCGCGGACAAAGCAAATAATCGCCAGACACGGAGGAGCAGGTAGTTTCACTTAACCTCTGCTCGCGGCTGAGCGCCGGCTTAACTGGAAGCACATGGCTGCGGAGCACATTAGATAGAGGGAAAGGGAGTGATTATTCCTGACTGACCCACCAATTAAAGATCCTTCTCAGTGTGGAGGGGAACCAGCCTAATGACGCTGTTATCCCGGCCTCTCACTGGCACACACAATCCTGCAGCTCAATCACACAGGAAACTTTAGGAAGTCACAGTTGCAGTTGTTGTACCTGCGTGGTCAAATGGAGGAAAGAGCATACATCTCGAGGTCTGTGGTCTGCTGTTTACTGGATGTCTGTGGCCTGTGGCTTTGTTTCTCTCCCATTAGTGTGTTTGGTGTTGTTAGCATGCCAATTGGCCCTCCGGTAAATTCTTCGCATCGGTCGACCACTCCCAAGGGCACCGTGGCCGCAGAAACCCCTGAGAGGGTGCAGGATGGATGAGGTGTGTACACGAGGGGAAAGTGAGAGAAAGTGCCTGTCTGTTCAGATGTGTACGCCTAAGTTTGCATGTTTAATGACATTACATGAAGCTATGGTGTAGGACTCTTTGAATGAGCACGCTGAGGGTCAGGCGCAGCGTCTCTGACCATTCATCTCACGAGCACGGCGCAGCCTGCTCGCACCGCCTAGGTTAACTTCTCCTCTGGCCAATATCAGGTTCCTCCATGTGGTTCCACTTAGACCGCCAGGGGCTGCAGCCTGCAGGCGGCTTCTCAGGCCACAGAGACGGAGCAGAGAAGGCCTGAATAACTGGATATTTAGCAGGATCCATATCGTGGCACAACTCATCACTGCCTCCTGGCCCAGAGTGCTCTTCACTGATGATCACTAAGCTTCTTCACCTCCTGTGATTGATGAGAGGGCTCGGGTTCAACTCGAATCTGTTTATTTTAACATATGTGTCAGTAAAATGATTAAAAGAGCTACAGATTATGTGTTATGCATAAAACTTTAGTCAGACACTGCAGGAAAAAAAAAGTGGAGACATTTTATTATGATTTATGGGACCAATCCACAGTTTGCTGGTGAAATTACAGCCTCCTTACGACACACCCAGCTGTACATGTTCCCAGTTTTCTGCCTCAGCACAGTCAGAGCCAGTCCTTCTGCCTCGGTGCCCCTCCATCCCTCCTCGTCCCCCCTTCACCACTTAAAGTCTATCACCGTATATTTTTATTGATGAGGCCTGACAGCGCCCCGATTCCAATATAGCTCAGGACATTTGATATGCACACCCCACCCTTAAAAACAAAACAAAAAAAAAAAAGAAAAGGGAGGAAAAATGTACTTCGGCCTCCCTCCCTCAGTCCAGAGGCTCCACTCCATAACAGCAGGCACTAATTTCTCTTTCCAGTCATGGAATATGATAATTTTCTTATTTGCAAGAAATATCAATTGCTCAAGGCGGACACATAATCATTGGGGAGGAAAGGAGAAGCTACCTGTGTAATGTGCTTAACAGGCTAACCCATTTAGCCGCAGGCGCTGTTTGAAAATGAGAAAGTGCTGATGGTCAAAATCAATTTTCCCTGTGTCCAAATTACTCCCTGCCCGGCTTAGAATTTCACCTAAATGGCCAAACCTTAAAACACTGATACTAATTCTATCATATTAGAGCCTGGTCATATAGTTGAAGTTATTGCTAATGCTATTTCGCTGTATTTATTGATGTAGCGAGAGGACTCGAAGGCAAGGGAGCGGAGAGTTGTGTTACTGCCTTTGTTTGTGCAGAGATGCGTATCAGTGCAACTCGATGCACACGCTGTACGTGCTGCAGGACGTCTGCTGCGTACGGGTTTGCAAAGAGAAAGAAACGAAAGCTTAAAGGCTGCATTTGTGTATTATCCAACACTTAAAGCTTTATGAAGTGTGTGTGTATGTTCCTCCTTTACTTTCTTATCTCCTCTGTTTCTTAGAAAGGAGCTTTTGCCCTCAGTACTTTCCCGGCATCATGGTTGATCGCTGTGTGAGTTTCTGTGAAGCAGCCATAAAATCAAATACACGGAAAATGAAAGCGCTCGATTTAACAGAGAACGCGAGCAGCAAAAATTTCTAAAATAATTTAGTAGAAAAAAATATGAAAGGATTATTAATGGATTACAGTGCAGGATTTTATGACTCGGAGGCCAAAGCTTTATGAGCTTCAGAGAGCCGTGGGGTGAAGGTCAGTGCAATTACAGATCGCTGTGTGTGAAGCTGCTTAAATCAGCATGACTGATCTCGCTGGGGAGGCTGTTCCAGTGTTTGGGAGCGCTAGCAGCAAAAACCCGGCCACCTTTGTCTGCTCGCTGAGACCTTGGAACAACCAAAGTTTCTCCTCCTTGACTTCCAGTTTTTTAAGCTTTAGCGTTCCGGAAATTATGCTTTACTTTGTAGCCAAGCGTTAGAGAAGATCTGTAAAGCTAAAGAAGACGTCTCGTAAAGGAAACACGGGACATATGCTGTTTGCAGTTTGTTGAATCTGAAACGAGATGTTCAGAGCAGCACGCACTTCCTCCTGTTTACAGATTCAAGTGTAATATTTCCATCTGGCCCTTTTTCAATGTCAAGCTCCACTCGGGACGGGCTCGGAGCAGAGCTGTTACTCCACATCAAAAGGAGCCAGTTGAGGTGGCTCGGGAATCTCACTGGGATGCCTGCTGGACGGCTCCTAGGTGAGGTCCGAGTGGGAGGAGGGCCCTGGGTAGGCTCAGACCAAGAAGAGCTGGAGAAGGTGGCCTGAAGATGGAAGTCTGAGTGTCTCTGCTTAGACTGCTTCCCCTCAGACCAGGATAAGCAACAGAAAATGGATGAAATGATGGATGGACCTTCTCATCTAACTCTGTAATACCTCCTTTTCACTGATAGTGCTTGTAGTGGTGAGGAGCCAGCTCCATCTTGGTCTGCGGTTTGAGAACCGAATCCCAATATTTGCGTAGCAAAAGTTGGAGGACGCTCAGAAGGAAGAAAATCACAGTGGAGAGAATCTGCAGGATGCATCTGTGAATATAAAAATGTAACAATAAACTCTATTTACACAAGCACAAAATTACGAAGTGCTATACAGAAAGTAATAAAGAGAGAGAGGGGATAAAAAAAAAAAAGCCTTTTGATGAAGAAAGACAATAAAGGTGTTTCCTTCCTGATCTCCCAGGGCGCACTGTTCCACTGTTTGGGAGCTCTAACAGTAAAAACCCGGCCACCTTCGTCTACGAGCTGAGACCTTGGAATAACCAAGAGAAGCCCACTCACTAACCACAGCCCCTCACTGAGTCTATGACGTCTGTGCTTCCAACTTTGGGCCTCGCAATTCTGCGGTGCACAGCAGAGCCGGCTCTTTCTAAAGCCGCTCTCATCTCCAGGTGTGATATAATGTGACGCTTCACTGCTGTACCGATCCACATCCCCTTTCACAGCGTCAGACACCAGGAGGTGGTCGTGGCTTAAATTTTGCGCCACGAAAGCATCTTATTTCTTTCCAACATGCCTCGTCACAACAATAACCATGCTCAGTGACGTGTGACGAGCTGGGAGTGACAGCCGCCTCCTTACTTCTACTACAACCCAGTGCATCGAGCACCGCTGCCGAAGGACACCTTGTGCATAAACGAACCACGCCGGCGGTTTTGACTCAAAGGCACTAATTGATACCCTGAGGATGAGAACAGATTGTTCTGTTTCTGGCACGAGTCCTGCCATCATGTCGGTGGTTAATCAGCATATTTGCTAAAGTGCAGCATTGTACAGAAAAGCCACAACACCTCAACAAGAAGAGTGACAAAATGTACGCGTACAACAGTCTGGTCCGCACTTACGACAACTTTAACAACACTTATCGCTGCACAGAGTGGTCCGAAAGTCACGTCTCTGCATCTGAAAATGCTCGGCTGTATTTTTATGAATGACATGAAATGTTTGCTTAAAAAAAGGTGCTACAACATTCAATAAGCCTTACCTCCGTACACGGATTACTCAGTGGTTCAAGGCTGCATACATTTTTCCAAATATGAATCCAACATCCTGACATTTCCTTCCAGGAAAATATTTTTAGACACTAACAGCTTCTCATGAACTCAATCAACTTGACCCCTTTTTATTTTTATTTTATGACTCTATAATTACCGCACTTTTTCTTAGAAAGCGAAAGTGACAGGCCTCAACCCGCTGCGCCTTCTACTAGTTTCCTCTATTTTTAATAGAATAAATATGCAATAATAATTCCAGGAAACATCTTGGGAAATTACAAGTTATATATAAACTCCGTTCATGACATTTTTAGGAAACAGAAGCTGAAGATGATTTCGTCAAAGTTTGGCCCGAGTGAAAGTCGGAGGCAGCGTCCGTGATCTGAATACGAGCTCGTATCGCCACGCTGTGGATTTTCACACGGATGTGTACATGTGGCTGCATGAGAGCCACCCTTTCTCTTCATCTGCATTAAATATATATATACATATATTTATTTAGTTTTTCTGATTTATTCACATTTGTTTGAACTACCTTCCTTTTGGTTGCATAAATTTCTACTAAATGTTGAAATTATAAAGGCCCAAAGACCTGTGATGTAGCTTGCAACTTGGCCTTGGGTTTGCCTGAAAGGAGCTGGGATTTCACTTGAGATTCGCCGGGACAGACCGGACTCGACTTCCCCCAAAACAACTCTGGTCAGGACTATAGATCTGTGGATTGGAGGTCAGGTTGACTTGTGGCCGTGGCCCCGTCCCACCTGGGCTAGCCACATCATAAACAACAGCTGTGTGTCAGGTCTGCTTCTGTATCAACATCACCACACTGGCCGCCGGCTGGAGCCACACATAGGTATTATATCCATGAGGCTTCCTGGCTTCGGAGCACCAAGGCCACTGTCCAGGAAGTCCAGTATCCCACTCTGAGGACAAGACATTTAAAAGGTAACTGCAGAGCGATGAATTACTGAAAAAAAAAAGAGTCCCGGTGTGTGCATGGCTTCTAGATTTTGGTTTCACTTGCAGCTTCTTAATAATAATTAATGGCCTTGAATATGCTCCCTCACACTTCCCCTCTCTGGGGCAAAGTCCCAGAGCTTGAGATTACATGTCTTTTGCAGCTCTGGTTTATCTGTTAGGCCCAGGACGCAGGTCAGCCTAATAACCTTTGTCAGCTCTTTAGGCGTGAAGAAGGTATATTGTAACCATTTGGGCAGAAACAGGCAGGCTTTCCCGATATTGACTCAAACGCACGAAGGGGAGAAGGAGGGGAGGCGTGGAATAAAGTGACACTAATGGAGCATTGATGACAAAACAAGGCGCGCACAGGGACCACTTTCTGGCGTTTTTAATTCTTAATGCCGTCGCCTCGGGTTTCAGCATGTCCCGGGTCGAGGCAGCTGCTTGCGCCCGGACGGATCTGGCACGAGGATTAGGATTTCTTCGCGAGGAAATGGTCACGTGATTTACTGTTGCTGGAGGGGCGCTACAGGTGCCAGCGCGTGAGGAGGTGGGGGATAAGATGACCGAGAACTCGTCTCTTTGGAACCGCACTACGCTCCTCACCCAGCTCCGGAATCAGCGCTATCGTGACTGGGCTGAGAGACCGGAGCGTCACCCTATACTTTGAAAACACACTTTGATGGCAATTAAATATTAATATGGGGAATTATAGCCTGAGAGCTGTATCCATATTACATGGAGCATGCAAATCGCTCCAATCAGTGAGCCAACTGAAATAGCATCTGGAGAGTTGTATAAATAAAACTATGGTTATCTTTAATATCATTAACATGGACTAAACCAAATGCAGCGGGGAAAAAAAATAACGAAATGACTCCAATTATCTTCGTTTTGCATGTGAACTCGCTGCAGCTTTGACCTTGTGTCAGTAAAACATAAGAAGCTAACAAAAAGCATTTACATCATTACAAATTAAAAGCCTCCAAATATGTGGGCTGCAAAGAGGAAGGGCGTGGCCACAAGAACAAAATGATTCTCTCCCCACATTCGAACACAGCCATCTTCCTTTTCTCTTGGTTTCTCTCTCCCCTCCATAATCAAGCCTGGTTTCCTCCCAATAGGAAAACATCCCTCTTTCCTCTTCGCCTGCGTCTGTCAGCGATTCTGTGTGGGCCTGGACTCAACTCAGCCTGTGGTCAAAAATATCCCCCCATGGCTCCTCTGAATGGGACAGGCCGCACAGACCACAGGCGCACAGCCCTAAAAATACAGAGCAACTCAGCCACAGCTCCTCTCATTCATTCATTAGCACCGAACAGACTCAGGAGCCACCAGAGGGAACAAAGTGATGCAATGTTGAAACATCTCTAACGCCAGGTGTGGACGAGCAATGGCTGTCTACCATGAGAAGACTTCAGCTCTCATCCACGCCCAAGAGAACGCAGAGGCAATAATGCAAAAAAAAAAAAAAAAGAGCACAATGTCAGTTAGGCATCTTGAGATTTCAGCCTGGAGACAAAAACTTCTTCTTGGCTGTGATTGGGCATCTGTCACTGGTGGTGGCGTGGGAGAAATTCATTAGAAGTCATAAAACTGTCTGGCAAAAATGACTGATCGCCCTGTGGCTGGCTCTCACAGATAACCATCGTCTCGTCAAGCAGTGCCACCCATTATCTCCCCAATCTAATGGGCGAGAGAGAAGGTGAGAACGAGTGGGTTTTAATTGCGGCAGCAATATTTAATAGAGACAAGTTATTTGTCTGCATTCCTCTCCCGCTGTTCAGCCGTGCACTTCCCCGCTGCGTGTGATGCCAACCTGGGCGCTGGGCGGCTGCTCGATGTGTGGGCACCATTTCTTACACATTCCATTCCTGCAGCTTGCCAACAGCCGGGACAGGCCCGGGCCAAATCACATGATGAGTGCATGTGCACGCTCTGAGTAGAGGAGTCTATTTGTGTGACTACATTTACAAATATGAATTTGTTTTCATGGAGACTGAGTTTATATAGATGTGTTCTGTATCTGCAAGTGTGCAGCAGAGAATGTCTGCGGCACATTTGTGTTCTTTAAGTATGCGTAAGAGTGTGTGTCTGAGTGTGTGTGCATGTGTAAACAGCTGGCAAGCCTGCCTGTGGTGCTGTGTACACAGAAGTGAAGGTATTCTGGCTGAGGTTACGAGGTGGGTGGGTGGGTGGGTGGGGGGTATGCTGGGGCTGAATGAGGCATTTAGTGCTGACAGTTAAAAATACTCAAGAGCAGGACCTGCACTGCTGCTGCAGCTAATGCTGATCCGCTGAAGCACACCTATGCTGCCCCCCCCCTCACACACACACCCACACACACACACACACACACACACACACACACACACACACACACAGTCAGCTGCCTATTTCAGGCTTGAATTGGTTGCAGCCTAGCATGCCAAGCCTGATGTAAGACAATGGTTAACCAGAAGTATGAGTGCAGGCCTGGGAGTCCTCCCACACATGAAGGCATGTGGCTTCATAACTGGAACACACCAAACTGTTTGACATTCAAATGTAAACAAAGCCCTAATGTGATGCTGCAATGAACACGCGTCTATCGACACTTCGCAGTATTAGAGGCGGTGGACAGATTTATCATTTCTCTCGAAAGATGTTGATCACATTGTACAAGTTAACTGTGAAAATCACAAAAATTTGAACGCAAGGTGCAATCAAAAGGTTTTGTGACTCTGCCCATAAAAAAGCAAAAACTTTACCGGGTCCAGGTCTGACTGACCTTCATGCCATTTACTTCTCTGAACCACTTCCAAATCTGCTTCTGCACCATATTACCAAAAGTATTCAGTCTCCCTTCACACACACATGAACCTGAGTAACATCCATTCTTAACCCAGAGGCTTTAATATGATGTGGGCCCACCCTTTGCAGCTATAACAGCTTCAGCTCTTCTGGGAAGTCTTTCCACAGGTTTAGGAGTGTTTATGGGTATTTTTGACCGTTCTTCCAGAAGCACATCTGTGAGGTCAGACGCTGATGTTGGAGAGAAGGCCTGGCTCACAGTCTCCGCTCTAATCCATCCCAAAGGTGTTCTCGCTCAAACTGGCTCATCCGTGTCTTTATGGATCTGCTTTGTGCACCGGTGCACAAACTGTTCCCACAATGTTGGGAGCATGAAATTGTCCCAAATGTCTTGGTATGCTGAAGCATTAAGAGTTCCTTTCAGGGGCCGAGCCCAACTCCTGAAAAAAACCCACTGCATCCAATGCAGTGGTGTACAGCAGCGATGGGATTCCATAAGAAATTAAACCATTATTAATGTATTATTGTATATGGGTACATGGTGGCAGTACATATCAACAGAGGTCTTCTTCCTCGAGCTGAGAAGTGTTGACCTAACAGAACATATTTTGCTAAATATGCAAATATATGCAAAAAAAAAAAACAAAACAAAATATGCAAATTGCACAAAAACTTGCGCAAAATGTCACAGTATATGCTAGTTTTTCTTAAAAGCTATCAGAAAGGCATGCTGTATGACAATCTTCAGTTTGCAGACAAACCAAAAACCTGAACAAAAATTACAGACAAATTAGAAATGAGACAACAAATATACCTAACAGGACGAATAAGGTGAGCCCAACGTGCCCAATCTGTCTCTAAATGTACACGCTGTACATGCAGTTCATGGAGAATGAGCGAGTAATTGCTGTACTCACCAAAGGCCGTTGAAGAAATGCTGCAGCACTCCTGTCGCTAATGAACCAGGATGTTAACATTGTCTTAAATGGCCTCCTTCCTTGAAACTGGGTGATTAACGACAGATCTGGAAGATGTACATGTACAAACGCAGATTTAAAAAAAAGACTTTTTTTGCCACGTAACTTGAAATTTTGAGTTATGCATCTCAAAATTTCACGTTAATAAGTCGAAATTTCAAGTTAGCTCTGCGAAGAGGTGATTTCCTTGATACCGGCAAGCAGATGACACCAATGCAAGTCGGGGAGCAACAGGATCAGTTAGCTAGCAGTGCGTAGCAAACGTGAACAAACTGCTGTCAGGTTTTGGACCTCTGAGTGATTTCATACCGAACTGTTGGTCAGCCGATGCCATCAACCTCCTGCTTCCAGGTAACGAGGAAATGCTGTACTTTTATGAAGCTTCCTGACTCGAAACTTGAAATTTTGAGGGGGTTTTTTTTATGGTGGGAACAAGCTTCCACAAAAATAGGTCCCAGAAAATGGTCAGTTTTAATAATTTCTTATGGAATGCCCACACGTTTTGATAGAAACTAAAAAAGGACATGTTGATGTATCTTTATATGGATTAAGCGGTAGTGATCGATACTGAAATATCGATACTTCCGATACCAGAACTTTATGCTTGAAAATCGGTTCTGAGGTCCAATTATTGATACTTTTGATACTTTCGATACTTTCGATACATTTGAGATATTGTATCTTACCAAGAACACATTAGAAAGTAACTAAATGATTGATTATTATTATTGATTATTACGGGGTGGATGGGAACTACTTTTTCTTCCGCCTGGTAAATGTGTAATGCGGAAGGACGTAATGCCCAAGCACAGCGTGCTGCGACTGCTCGCTCACTCACTCAAACACAGACACAATGGCAAATGGTCACGTGTGGAGCTATTTCAGCTCCACAAATAGCCAAGACGCAAACTGTTTGTGGGAAAACGGTGAGAAGTTGTGGTAACACAACAAACCTCATTAAACACCTCAGAATACACCACAATACTGAATACGGGGCACAAGTGGTGACGCGGACCGAGGAGGACAGCCAAAGGTCAGGTGGTGCTGTTAGGGCAGGACAGACGGAGTCCTTCGGTGTTGCAGGCAGGTACCGTCCAGGTACAGAGAAAGGAAATGTAGAGTTTTAAGGGGACAGATTAATTAAGATGGTATAAGTAATGAAATAAACACGCACTTCAACACACAGCTGCATGATTTCAGCTTGGAGTAATATTTGTAACATGACTACCTGAGGTAATCTCATGGAGGTAAAAAAGCCGAGATTTATCCAAGTAGGCTTTCCTAAAATGTGAGATAACTGAAAGCGGTTTACACAGCTGCCATTAAATAATACAGAGCAATTGTAATAAAAACTGCTATGGTGAAATATAAAAAAATATATACTAGAAAAGATGAATAAAAAAAACATTTTACCAATAAAATATAGCTCATTTAGTATCAGTTTACTTTGTGTTATTTGTTAAATGATCATTTTAAAATATAGGTATGTCGTCAAACATGCAATTACTGTGGCATTTATTGATTAAAATGTTTTATTGGCAATTCTGATTTGAGTCACCCAGTGACGGAAAGTTTGTATTCTGGTAATTGTAGGCTATTTGGAGAGACTGCATATAATTCAATCTAAACAATAAGCAATGTGTTGAATAGCCCTATCATTTGTTTTGCCCTGTGATTTTATTTCATTTAAGATTTTTGCGCAAAGTATCGGTATCGGATCGGTATCGCCGATACCAGCTTGAATTTTACTCCGCATGGGATCGGAAAGGAAATCTGTGGTATGGAACATCACTATTAAGCAGACCTGAGAGTGTTAGCAGATTGTGGTGGGCGTGGCCTGAAGTTCAGTGACCACACCCTCTGACCCTACTTTGAGGACCTTGTTTTTTTAATCTGCTGAGGGTACCCATGATTCTTTTTGATGTTTTCTAATACTCATCCAGTATTGATTAGGTGGCAATAAAGAAATCTGTGGGATCTGTAAGAAGACGTGATGCTGACCTCCTTACAGGACCAAATTCAGTGAACGGAGTGAATCCAGGCGGCCCTGCTGCAGATCTGCATGAACATCTGCAACTGTCAAAACCATGGGATCTTCAGTCCGATTCAGGGATAAAGGTGCTCTAGTGCTCAGGTCTCCCAAAAAGTGGGTTAATCTGAAAATGAGGCACAACATTTTCTTTTCCAATCAGCTAACACTGTTATCATGTAATATGATCAGATTTGGAGATGGCGAAGTTGACCTGACTTCATGCTCTTGTTGTTCCTTGGCATCATAATGTAAAAGCTGCAGCATTCACAGGAATACCCTGCCCCCCCCCCCCCCGGCTCAGGCTGGGCTGCTTATACATTGGGACTGAAACAGCAACTTAATTTCACTGATTCAATCTGGCCATTAAATCATTTTAGTCAGAGGCAAATGGAAAGCTGTTTGCTGTTTATCAGGCTGAAAGGCTTCCTCTTGCTCATTTAATGATAGCATTACAGTAATATAGGTGTTTACGATAGGTGTGGGGCTTATTTAGAGTTAATAAAACATTCTCTTTCCTATGTAATGAAGGATGCTGTTTGACGTAAGTGCTTTTTGTTTGTTCTGTTTGGTCTCAAGTGTGAGGAGAGGACCATTAACTTGAGACAAACATTTTTACCAGTGGTTTGTGAAAGCCTACTCTGAAATGTACGAGAGGAAAGGCACTGGCTCGTGTCTCAACTCGGAGCAGCAAGAAAGTGAGCGTGATGATGAAGTTCTCAAACGCTCAGGTCACACAAACATGAAAATAAGACATGCTTTCTGCATTTATTTATTTTTGCTTGTGCCGCAAGAGTGAATGAATTTGGATGAAGTAAGAGCTGATTAAAAAAAACGTGGTTACGCAGTTGATTCAAAGACATGCTTCCACATAGGATTTTCAAGGAATTTAACATGTATGAACACTTGCTAGAAAACACAAACATGCTGGGATACAGTAGGTGGAGCTCTTGTAGAAAAAAGGCATCAGTGTGTCTTGCTGGAGGTGGGCTGGTAGACGGGATATGGCTGACAAAATTCAAAACAGAAAGTGTGTTTTTGTGTTAAATTTGATAATGTTCCCCTCGGGTTTCCAGGAGCCCGTGGATTGGGCTGAGCGCACAGCACGCGACAGAGAGCTTCAAAAAGCAGCTATTTAAAAGTCCCAGTTAACAGGACCCTCCAAACAGCCCAAACCGCTTCAAACATCAGCCAAACAAGATCCACATTGTTCAATGGCATGCCCAAAGTGGCAATAACCCAAGCAGGGGCCCATAAACAACTTCTAATTGGTTTAA
Organism: Pterophyllum scalare; assembly: GCA_024447675.2. Classification (NCBI taxonomy): domain Eukaryota; kingdom Metazoa; phylum Chordata; class Actinopteri; order Cichliformes; family Cichlidae; genus Pterophyllum; species Pterophyllum scalare. The sequence continues at coordinate 3,515 of JAMQGT020012956.1, read as the reverse complement.
TTATTATATAATTTTAAAAATATGTTTTAATATAGAGGCGATCTTTATATTTACCCAGATTGAAGTGGAAATAAGACTTGGACCCAGTAACAAATTCAATATGTTCATTATGTAAACACCTTAAAAAGCTGGAAGAGAGGGGGAGGAGCGGGAACTAGTCAAAAAGTAGAGCTTAAATTAGAGTTTTCAATTCTCCACATAAACAAAAAGACTCTAAGCTAAATGCCTGGTGCTTTGTAAGATAACCTAAACCCACTGACGGACAGATGAAACGTCAGCCGAGTCCACGTCTGTCTTTGCGTCTGTTTTTCCAAGTGAGCTGACAGACATGCAGAGGAAGCCGGCCGAGGGTTTCGCAACTACTGCTTCCTTCCTGGATGAACGCGCGAGTGGTCGGGAGGGATAAGAGACGAGAACAGGTCAAAACTGACAAAGAGACCGTTCAGAGATGTGTGTCAGCTCCTCCCTCCAAACTGCAAGCTGCAGAGGAGAGTAAACAAACTGCAGACCCCTAATCAATGCTATCTGGAATATGACTGTTGAAGGCAAGCCGTGCCTTTAACTCTGCCCAAGAACACAAACTAGAACACACGGGGGTTTCCAGGATGTCTGCTTTAAATGCTGCCTTATTGCCGGGCCGATGCCGATCGGTGCAAATTGACTCTGCTTGACTCAGCAAGCAATGCACGGATGCAAATGAGGGAACAAAAATCAAACGCTGCTTGTGTCCGGACATGTCGAAGAAATTGGGAGCTGTGGTTACACTCAGAACACTGATTACAGAAACACAACAAGACATTAACTACAGTGTTTGGCATGTTTTGTAATGAAGAGCCGGAGGGAATTATATTCCACAGTAGAAAGGGGATTTTTTTTTTTTCAAAATGAAGAGCCTGTGCTATTATTCCTTCATTTAACACCTTCAGGATTTATCAATAGATTGATTCTTTGAAGAAATCAGGAGCAGCATTCAGCTGTGCGTGAGGCGAGGACTCACAATGCAGCGATGCACATCAGGGAGCAATTTTGGGATAGTGACCATCACAAGACCCAAAAGGCCCCTTTCCCCCAAACAATCACTGAAGAGATGAAACAGTGAGAACATTTTTTGAGCAGCATAAACTATTTTTTCAATCTATCAAATCTTTATTTTGAACATATAAATAAGTGTTAATACATAAAAAAACAAATTTGTTTGAGACCCTACACACATTGTTTATGTGTAATATGAGTAAGTGTGGACCTAGCACCGACCCCTGAGGAACTCCACAATATATATCCATGCAGGTTGATTTATAGTCACGTATTTCTACAAATTGCTGCCCAGTTCATCACCCAGGTCAGTCCAACAGACATCGGGGTGGGCTGAACTGGGTGGGTGTCTGTCACCTGGTCTATTTGAAGTATTACTTTTGTTATTTTCATCTTGTCTGGAAATGATTTATTCCCTGGATTTCCCCCAAATACGTCTGATTCCAAGATTTTTTCTTTTTTTAGCCAACTCTGGTCCCACATTTACTAAGTGTATTAAAGCCACTAACTATATCTTATATGTCTTTTATGATTATGAGTCATTTTTGACAAAATAACCAGGTTAAGCTGCAGTATTTGATCTATTTCTAATAATACCTTTAACACAGTTTTTATTATTCTCTAATATTTTATTATAATATTCATTTTTACAAATCCTTGTCTGTAAACAGCATTTTTCTTGTAGAAGGCTTTTTTTTTTTTTTTTACCTTTATTGATCCATTGACCTTTCTCACAAACCTCATCCCTGTTTTAGTAATTAGTTCATTTTTAAGGGCATTTACCTTTTCTTCTTTTCTCACTGTTTTACATTTTAAATGACTAGTTTCCTTCAGTTTCCTGTAATTACTGTAAAAACAGGCAGGTGATCACTTATGTTGTTGTATAATAGCCTACTCAATATACAGGTGCTGGTCATAAAATTAGAATATCATGAAAAAGTTGATTTATTTCAGTAATTCAATTCAAAAAGTGAAACTTGTATATTATATTCATTCATTACACACAGACTGATATATTTAAAATGTTTGTTTCTTTTAATTTTGATGATTATAACTGACAACTAATGAAAACCCCAAATTCAGTATCTCAGAAAATAGAATATTGTGAAAAGGTTCAATATTGAAGACACCTGGTGCCACACTCTAATCAGCTAATTAACTCCAAACACCTGCAAAGGCCTTTAAATGGTCTCTCAGTCTAGTTCTGTAGGCTACACAATCATGGGGAAGGCTGCTGACTTGACAGTTGTCCAAAAGACGACCTTTGACACCTTGCACAAGGAGGGCGAGACACCAAAGGTCATTGCTAAAGAGGCTGGCTGTTCACAGAGCTCTGTGTCCAAGCACATTAATAGAGAGGCGAAGGGAAGGAAAAGATGTGGTAGAACAAAGTGTCCAAGCAATAGGGATAACCACACCCTGGAGAGGATTGTGGAACCAAAGCCATTCAAAAATGTGGGGGAGACTCACAAAGAGTGGACTGCAGCTGGAGTCAGTGCTTCAAGAACCACCACCCACAGACGTATGCAGACGTGGGTTTCAGCTGTCGCAGTCCTCGTGTCGAGACACTCTGGAACAAGAGACGGCGTCAGAAGCGTCTCTCCTGGGCTAAAGACAAAAAGGACTGGACTGCTGCTGAGTGCTCCAAAGTTATGTTCTCTGATCAAAGTCAGTTTGGCATTTCCTTTGGAGATCAAGGTCCCAGAGTCTGGAGGAAGAGAGGAGAGGCACAGAATCCACGCTGGCTGAGGTCCAGAGTAAAGTTTCCACAGTCAGTGATGGTTTGGGGTGCCATGCCATCTGCTGGTGTTGGTCCACTGTGCTTTCTGAGGTTCAAGGTCAACGCGGCCGTCTACCAGGAAGTTTTAGAGCACTTCATGCTTCCTGCTGCTGACCAACTTTATGGAGATGCAGATTTCATTTTCCAACAGGACTTGGCACCTGCATACAGTGCCAAAGCTACCAGTACCTGCTTTAAGGACCATGGTATCCCTGTTCTTAAATGGCCAGCAAACTCACCTGACCTTAACCCCATAGAAAATCTGTGGGCTATTGTGAAGAGGAAGATGGGATACGACCCAACAAGGCCACTATCAGAGCAACCTGGGCTCTCATAATACCTGAGCAGTGCCACAGACTGATGGACTCCATGCCACGCCGCATTGCTGCAGTAATCCAGGCAAAAGGAGCCCTGACTCAAGTACTGAGTGCTGCACATGCTCATACTTTTCATGTTCAGACTTTTTATCTTCATACTTTTCAGTTGGCCAACATTTCTAAAAATCCTTTTTTTGTGTTGGTCTGAAGTAATATAATTTAATTTTCTGAGATACTTGAATTTGAGGTTTTCATTAGTTGTCAGTTATAATCATCAAAATTAAAAGAAACAAACATCTGAAATATATCAGTCTGTGCGTAATGAATGAATATAAAATACAAGTTTCACTTTTTGAATGGAATTACTGAAATAAATCAACTTTTTC